>JAULUF010000066.1:995000-1255000 GCA_031834385.1 Semotilus atromaculatus
CACACTGTGCTCTGATTGGTTGGCTGGAGCAGTGTGTTGTATGTTGTGATTGGTTGAGCGCTTGAGTGTGTTTGAGAAATGTCCACTCCTTACCATAACCTCCAGTTTAACACACTACTAACTAACTCTACCAGGCCCCGCCCCTTTATTCTGTTGGTATAATTATTATAATTAATAATTATTAATTATTTAAATGAGGAATATTGGGACGTGTTCGTTCCCGGAAGAAACTCAAGACTACAATGGAGGCGTTTCAGGAGTTCAGAAACACTGACTCTGATATACTGTATGCAAAAAAGCATCATAGGTCCTCTTTAAAAAAAACAGTATGTACTGTGCATTTCATAAAGAACGTGTCACACAGTAGTATGTTACATTTTAGTCACATGACGCCATGACAACTTAAAAATAAGAAAGGTTGGGTTTTTCAATTTTAAATGTAATTTTGTAAAATATTGTGATTAATTAAATCGTGGTTTTGCCAAATCGCCCATGCCTACAGCAGAGTAACTGTGGAAAACAACATTTACATTTTAACTGAGTTTAAGCACTTTAATATCGGATGCAGAACTCTTACTTTCATTGGGGCCGATCTTCAGGTCATCATGAGCCTCCCAGAAGGTTCCAGTGGGGTCGCGGTTGTACTGTTTGTTCTGAGCGTTCACATGTTTTCTCAGCAGTTTCGGAATTGCCATGTTGTTAGTGATTATGACGTTGAAAGAAATGTTTTCTCCGACTACAGGGTCTTTCAGAAGCTGGAGAGAAACTCCAACGCCCCGAGGAACTGCATGAAAACACTGTCACTGTTTACATCACTCGAACACTCAGAGAGCATTATTAATGTGGAAGAAAAACCAAATGCTAAAACGTACCGCCTCTTCCATTAGCACCTTCAACACCTCGAGCTGGAAGAGAGTATTTTTTTTTATTAAGATGGATAACAACAAATATTTAAATATCAAAAATGATCATAAATATCATAAAATTGCATACGTAGATAACGACCCACTTGATTAAAACATCAAAATATGAGGAAATTATTGCATACATTTTAAATGAGAGAAGAGAGAAGAACAAAACTTGGTTATGGTATTTATCTGACAAAATTATTTGGTAAAAAAAGTCAAACTACAGCAACAGGTTTTATTTTACCAAACATTAAACATTAAAAAACATGCATAGAAAAACAAAAAGCTGAGAAAAGCATGCATTGACTACAACATGTCTTGTCTGTGCATGCGTTTATTATTTCTTTCTTTGACAGCCTGGCAAAAAATGATGGCTGCAGAATTTAGCATGCTTCATTGCGTTATTATCCCAAATAAAACTACTAACTTAAAAAAAAAAAAAACATTGAATAAAGGGTCAATTTAGACTCAACATCACTTATCACTTCCATTAATATATTTCTTTTATAGTATTATTTCTGTTTATCTGTTTATACTCTCTGTTCAGAGAGTAAGAAATACTTTTCTCATCTTGATATCTATTAACTCCCTGAGGACCGTCATGAAAAGACATGAAAAATCACTGTTGTATTAAATAATCAAAGAGCATTACCGTAATTCCTCAAATAAAAGCCGGGGCCTTTATTTACCTGAACTGCAGATGGTAACCGGCTTTTATTAGAGACAGGCCTTTATTTAAAAAAAAAAGTAAATCAAATTTCCCTCTGGTTTCTATTCTCCTCAAGACAAGTTCGTTTTCAATAAAGTTGTTGAAAAGTCCGTTTCACTGATACCCGTGTTACATCCGTTAGCTACTGCATCTATTGGCTGTACATTACGATGAACTTGAATGCACATTAGGGGTTGTTTACACCTGGCCACTTCATGCGTTTTCTCAGATCAGAAACAGGGGCGGCCGGACTGGCCATCTGTGTGATCTGGAGAATCCCAGAACGGCCGGTACTCCAGGACGGCCCACCACACACGCAGTCATCACCTGTTTTTTCCCCCACTAATCATAATATTACATTTCTTTTCTACGCAAATGGATGAGGGAGTCGATCACGCGGGAGTGTGTTTCGTGTGCATGTGAGTGTATAGAGATTGCTAATGTGACGTCATCATGACGTATTACCAATGGTGAACGCAAAGCATTTTGGGAATCCGCGGCACAAACATAAGGCGCCAGACTTGATTGCATGGAGGGAAAAACGCTGTGTTCAAGATGCCGTCTACCTGCTGTGTTATAAACTGCAATAGTCGTTCTCACGATAGAAGTGGCATTTGTCCACAACAACAGTAAACTCACTCCCTTCATACATACAACACGCTGCCCCCCAGCCCCCACATGTAAACCATTCATCCCCTCTATCTTAATCCAGCCCTTAGCCACCCCCATCAGTTTGGTCTGAAGTGTGCTGCTGGGGACAGAGACGCTTTCGGAAGTGCATTTTCAGAAGTGCTGGGTACAATGACGCAATATACGTAAATGTATGGTTAGTAAAAAATATAGGCCTACTAATGTCATAGAACGGATGTACCTAATACAAATAAACAAAACATCTCCAGTTAACTAGCAGAGCATTCATTTAGTTCGCTATTAAATACGAGATCTAGCGCTTAAATCTGTTTTTGAGATCCAGCTGAGCGCTCGTTGCCGCTGCTCATGCATAGTGTTGTGGCTCGCGCACAGTCCTCAGTCGGACGCGCGCTTCAATCTATCGCCGTTGCAGAGACTCTCTGTTCGTTCCGGTAAAATCACAAAATAAACTGCACACAAATTTGTCCCTGCTTGATATAGACTGTAACCACTGATGAACATGTTCGGTTTTGTTGACAGAGAAAAAAAACAAACGTTGAGTGGATTAGCGCAATAGTCAGATAGAGAGAATTATACCAGCATCATGTCAAAAAGAAGTGGACAACAAGACAAAGCTTTTTTTTTTTAAGTGGTGGGTACAAAATGACTCATGATGAAATCTGCTGGGTGCTGCAGCGACTTGAAGTTACTGAAAACTTCGTGTGTGTATGCACTAACACCATGTTGTATATGGGTGCTGGAAGTTGGGCAACAGGATGACGTCTCCTGACCTGTCAATATGCTCGTAAGGATCCAGTCCTTTGATTCCCTTTATTTTCTCGTCATATCTCATCTTTGCATTAGGATTTAGTTTTAAGCAGTATGGTCCAACAATGTTTTCTTTAGCCCGCTGCATTTTGTAGAATTATATTCTGTTTTTCACGCTAATTTTTCATGATTTTTATGCCAGAACGCTATAGCCTGCTATGCCAGCCCATGTAAACGGGCCAAACATACCCATAATTCTTTGCGTTCTGATGACGTTGCCGCCCAGTTGGTCACATGTCTTAGCGATCTCTATTGCCCTCACTCCCTGTTAATTAGTTTGGTCTACTCCATTGCATCTTGAAACACGCGCTCTTTCACGTCCTGGAACCGAACACACACCAAGCCAACGCCGATGAACTCACGCTGATGAAAGCCGACTGTTGTTGTCGCCTCACGTCGCGGGAAAAAAGCTACACTTGAACACACCGAGAGAACTACAGCCGACTGTCAGCTAATGCGCGTTCTGCGCCTGTGTGTAAATGAGACAACTGTCTATTTCTGCAGATATATTCGTCTATATTCGTCATTCATTAGATGCAACATTAGAACATCCTTCCATCTGTGCCGTTTTGACTTTGCTCGCTGTTTTGCCAATATTATCGTGCACTGACTCGTTCACTAAGCTGAACATCCAATCAGAGTTCCCTGCCGAATATTATCGGCCGAAAAAAAGCAGGACCAATTTCAGCCGACGGTGCGGAACACTGAGAAAACTTAGTCGGCCGACGCACAAAAACTGTCTCCACTGACTAGCTGATATGCTATCTTGATAGTTTTATATTAATATATTTATAACACTTAATGTTCTTCTGTTTGTTTCCCTTTGTTTTACAAATATGACCTAATATACTGTATGTTGTGTTTCTTAAAATAAATGTTTAAATAGCATTTCTTTTTGTTTTGTGTTGTATTTTTATGCTATAAGTGGTCATAAAAAGATATTCTGCACATTATGTGTTATGATGTGGGATGTGGTGGGCTGCTGTGGGCCAGAAAGTCCAGGGCCACTTTTTGCTCCCAGTCCGCCCCTGAGTGCTATCTGATTTATCAAAACAATTCCATTTAAACCTGGTCACAAATGTGTTTTCGCAAAACGGATATAAATTTAAAATTTTCGCGCTATATGCAGATTCGATCGAGTTCACGTTACCGAAAGCAACAGAGCTGCATTTGATTGATCAGCTAAGTTAAAAATCAAAGACCGCAAAAAGAGAGATGCAACAGCCCTTGTAAGATCATTTCATTTCTTTACTTTTAATGATGAGGATTGTGTTGTCTGTGACTTACTTTCACTTTGATTTGCAATAGTTTGCACGTTGGCTTTATGAATAGATGCTCAGCTGCCGTGTTGCAGTAGCGTCGTCACATCTTGCTATAACATTACATATAACACGCTCTCACACGTTTATGTTTATTTTTTTGCGTTTTTGGGAGTAAAATGTATATGTGGTATCAACAACCAGATGCATTTACACTTGTCCAGTTTCATCTGGAACGCGTCTCAGATCTCCTCCTGAAGAAGTGGTTTGAGCAATCGGATTTAAATCGTCACGAATGCGCTTCGGATGGCATTTATACCTGGTATTTTCATGATCTGATCACAGAAAACGCATGAAGTGGGCAGGTGTAACATCTCTTCAATGAAAGGCCCTTAGGAGATTATCCACACTAATTTCCCCCCGGCCTTAATTTGAGACCGGCCTTTATTTGTCCGCGTTGACCATGCATCCGTCCACTATCAGAGGCCCGGCGTTTATTTGAATACCGGTTTTTATTTGAGGAATTACGGTATAAATGTGGGAAGAAAAGCCAAATGATAAAACATACCGAATCTTTCAGTAGTACCTCCACCAACTCGAGCTGAAAGAGAATATAACAAAAAGTATTTAAATCTAAAAAAATTATAAAAATTTTTTTTGCATATATTTATTTTTTATTCTTATTTCTGTTTATCTTGGTGTGAGCATGTACAATTGTATTCAGAGAGTAAGAAATACTTTTGTCTGTTCTCATCTTGATATCTGTTAATGTGTAAAAAGTTTGATTTATTTTTTATCTTTATCTCTCTTGTTCAAAAGCATCAATAAAAAGAGTTAAACTAAAATATTATTAAAATAGATGTTGAGTTTGTTCTTTTTTATATTGTACTGATGCTGTTGATACTAGATGAATTACACACTTCATCTTAAAAAATGGAAAGATAAAATCACTTCATTTTTTTAACATAAATGGCATTCCATCTAAATGTGAAAGAAATCACATTGTGTTTTGTTAGAAAAAAAACAAACAATTTTTTGTATAAAAATCGATTGAACAGTAAATATTTGTCTTATTCTTTCTCAGTGTTTCTCTTACCCATCTCAGTTTTGTATTCTGACGTGATGTCCTGCATGAGCATGGCTGGACCGGGACGTTTGGTGCAGATCAGGGCTCCGACTGAGTCTTTGTCAACGCTGGTTTCTAATATCTTTCCATCTCTAATGATAATTTTCCGCACATCTGCATTGACTTCTGCGTAAACGAAGGGTACGTCGTATGGCACGTTCACTTTCTGCTTATGAACGGCTTTCACAGAAGCAGGACCACAGCGGTACATTCCTGTGACAGAATCGGTTCATGTTTTAGCATCAACCGCATCATATCCCTGCTGGAATAACAGCATGCTTTGAAGCAATCTGCATGCAGGGATAAAAAGCATATGAGTTTTCTATATGCATTATAATTGACCGACCGGCGCTTAACTCTTGTGGCGTGGGGTCAAGAACCTGCCAGCCGTCATAATCTCCATCCAGATCAGGCCTCTTCATCCAACTCTCCACCCACACATGGAAGTTCCTGAAAAAGCCCAAACACTTTTAACTCACATTTTGTCAGATTCAAAAACACTGAAACAATTCATTTAAACCGCAATCAATTCAGGTTTATTTGTAAAGGTACTGAATCCTAATAAGGAGCACAGCTTAAAAGCTTCTAAAGAAATACCTCACACATAAAAAAATAAGTACATTTAAAAAGTTTAGGGTCAAAAAAAAGTTTTGTTTTTTGGAGCGGAAGAAATTAATACTTTTATTCAGCAAGGATGCATTCAATTGATCAAAAGTGACAATAGAGACATTTATAATGTTACAAAAGATTTCTATTCCAAATAAATGTTGTTGTTTTGAACTTTTTTATTCATCCTGCAATGAATACTGCAAAAACAATATCACGGTTTTCACAATAAAGCAGTAAATCATCATATTATAATGATTTCTTGAAGGATCATGTGACCCTGAAGACTGGAGTAATGCTTAAAATTCAGATTTTCTGTCTATTATTTTTATTGAGGTTTTCAAACATCAAAAACAACAGACAACAAGACCCTTCATAAAACAGGAATCTGTGCAATGTGTAAAATGAAACTAAAGTACTATAAAAAAGGAAGACATACACAAAGCCAACCTCTGTAACAAAGTGTAATCTCAAGAATTACAGAAAGTGATTATTATAAATCAGGAAAACATAAATGAATAATTAGTCCTTCTGATTCGACAAAACTGGTTCCCACATCTTATCGAATTTAGCAGAGGTCCCGGATATGGAGTATCTAATTCTTTCAAGATGTAAATTCAGATTTTATCACAGGAATAAATTACAGTTTAAAACATAATCAAATAGAAAACAGTTATTTTAAATTGTAATCATTTTTAACTGTTTTTACTGTATTTTTTATCAAATAAATGCAGCATTGGTGAGCAGAAGAGACAAAAACAAAAACATTTCAAAAACAAAAACATTTCAAAATCTTTCCGACCCCAAACTTTTGAACAGTAGTGAATGTTGTTTTAGCAACATAACTATGACAAGAGGAGTTTTTAGCTTTCAAGGCGTAACTCACCAGACGCTATCATTACCGATGGACAGCTTTTCCCCCTTCTCTGAGTAATATTCCTCAATCACCATGTTCGCGTTTGTGTCGTGAGCGGAGTTAAAGTTGGTGACCACTCGAGTTGGAATGCCGAGGGCTCTCATTACTGTTACACAAACAAATGCATTTTATATATTGATCATCAACAGCATCAATTCAATAACCAACGACCCATTAAAGGAATACTTCATCCAAAAACATAACCATTACACACCCCCAAACACATTTTACTCAACACAATCCGTGAAACGTTTCGGTTACTGATGGAACCCTCATTCCCTGAAGAAGGGAACGGGAGACGTAACGCCGATGTGACGACGTAGTTGGGATGCCATGGAAAACGCCACGGTTGCTGCCACATCCAGCGCCCTATGCAAGACTCTCAGACCACCAACTGGCTGGGGCGGAAGGCCTGCGTAGAGGGAGTTCAACTGCTGCTCCGTTATACGCCACACAGTGGAACTCTTTTGGATAACACTAGGAAAGTGTGCCTTTGCATTGTGTAGCACAAGTTACACAAGCATACGAGCACTAGGGCCTGGCGTCGGACGCTCCACAACGTCTGACTGCTGAAGGGGTGCGGAGGAACTCTACAGGGTTCACCTAGTGGGGAACTCGACTGCAGTAGAAAAGCGGCATAGCGGCCCGGAGTGGGGTCTGAGTGTGTGGTGCTCCGTCTAAGGGCAGAGTAAGTGTGCGGAGGCGTCGATGCCTCGTCACAGCCACTGCTGCTCGCTGGCGATGAAAGAGGGCTTGAGGGTGACAGGGCATAGCGTCGTCGACCGCCAAGCGCGCCCTCTTGGCCCGGGGGCCAGTGGCGGAACAAAAACAAAAGGAAACAAAAGATTCTCTGCCCGGGCCTCCACCATGGGAAAGAGTGGCTCGTTCACCATCTCCAGAAGAGCAGTCTGATCCACCTCTGGGTCACCTGTCTCAGGGTCGTTTGCACCTCTGCTTGTCTCCTGGTTTGGCAGCGGCCTGGATGGGTGTGGTGACGTTGAGGCAAGATGGCACCAGTGTACCTATTGGCAAGCCGTTGCCTGGCGTTTGTGTTTGTCCTTTTTATACTCTTTTTTTATCTATCTGTAGAAGGAGTCACCACAGTCCATATATATGATCGCGAATACCTGCTTAGCATTCTGAATATTTTCACAGATGTGTGCGTGGACAAAAGCCGTTGGAGTCTGCACTTTTAGCCCGTTTACCGGCAAACATCTGTTGCACACCGGATTGTTCACTTCATCGGAAGAAACGGCATAGGAGACGGAGGAGGCAAGGCCTGGGTCTTTGTCAGATGTTCCGAGTTGTCAGCAGTGGATGACATCAGTCGCTGTTTACCATCAAGCAGACGCTATACTTCGTCCTCCCTTGCAGCAACGTACTCTTCTCTTCACTATGTTTCCCCGGAGCATCCAGAATCAACGCTCTATTGCAGAACAGTGCGCACGAGATTTCGTGGAGGTGGAGTAAACTTTTATAATCTTAGAGCGCTGGAGTTTGTCTCAAATCAGAGATTGTCTATCAACAACCCCCAAAGCATGATGTTACCACCCCCATGCTTCACAGTAGGGTTGGTGTTCTTGGGATCGTACTCATCATTCTTCTTCCTCCAAACACGGTTAGTGGAATTATGACCAAAAAGCTCTATTTTGGTCTCATCTGACCACATGACTTTCTCCCATGACTCCTCTGGATCATCCAAATGGTCATTGGCAAACTTAAGACGGGCCTTGACATGTGCTGGTTTAAGCAGGGGAACCTTCCGTGCCATGCATGATTTCAAACCAACAGTAACCTTGGAAACGGTGGTCCCAGCTCTTTTCAGGTCATTGACCAGCTCCTCCCGTGTAGTTCTGGGCTGATTTCTCACCTTTCTTAGGATCATTGAGACCCCACGAGGTGAGATTTTGCATGGAGCCCCAGTCCGAGGGAGATTGACAGTCATGTTTAGCTTCTTCCATTTTCTAATGATTGCTCCAACAGTGGACCTTTTTTCACCAAGCTGCTTGGCAATTTCCCCGTAGCCCTTTCCAGCCTTGTGGAGGTGTACAATTTTGTCTCTAGTGTCTTTGGACAGCTCTTTGGTCTTGGCCATGTTAGTAGTTTGATTCTTACTGATTGTATGGGGTCGACCGGGGTCTTTATGCAGCTAACGACCTCAAACAGGTGCATCTAATTTAGGATAATAAATGGAGTGAAGGTGGACATTTTAAAGGCAGACTAACAGGTCTTTGAGGGTCAGAATTCTAGCTGATAGACAGGTGTTCAAATACTTATTTGCAGCTGTATCTTACAAATAAATAGTTAAAAAATCATACATTGTGATTTTGTTTTGTTTTGATTATGTCTCTCACAGTGGACATGCACCTACGATGACAATTTCAGACCCCTCCATGATTTCTAAGCGGGAGAACTAGCAAAATAGCAGGGTGTTCAAATACTTATTTTCTTCACTGTATATAGACCTCCGAAATATAACAAACTGTTTATTCAAGAATTTTCTGAGTTTTTAACCACAGTTGTGCCGAGTTTTGAGAGGATTCTAATACTTGGTGATTTTAACTTGCATTTCTGTTGCCCTAATCAGCCCATGGTAAAAGAGTTTCTACATCTTATTGAGTCATTTAATTTTAACCAATTAGTCTCAAGTCCTAACCATAAACTTGGTCATACTTTGAATTTTATTTTAACTCTGGGTGTTCCTGTCTTGAATATAGATGTTACGGATGCCTGTTTCTCTGATCATAATCCAGTTATTTTTAATATTTCAGTTTCTACTTCTTTAAATTGTAAGCCTCTAGGCCGGTATGTCCGTTCTATAAAACCTTCAACAGCCAGTGAGTTTTCAAGTGCTTATACATTATCTTCAGTACTGCACACCACAGGGTCCCTATCTTTTGGTCTGGGTTTAAAATGATACAGTGCCAATGTTTAATTCCATCTGTAATGAAATTATGGACACGTGTACTGCTTTTAAAACCATAACTACAAAATTCAAACCACAGCCATGGCTCAATAATGATACCCGTTGCCTCCGACAAGTGTGGAGGAAAGCAGAGAGGCAATGGACGAAAGATAAGTTGCAGGTGTCTTACGACACATTGAAGGATGCCATGATTAAATATCAGAAGGCTGCTAAAACTACAAAGATAAAATATTTCTCTGATCTTATAAAGAAGATTCCTAATAATCCTAAACATTGACATAATAACAGGCCTTGATATTAATCAGATAACATGTGAAAGCTTTTTAGAGTATTTCATTAACAAAATTGATGCTCTTACAGCAAGTATTATACCTTCAGGCCTCATCCTTGATTATGTCATTCCACCCTCATTAGTACAATATTTAAGTGAGTTTAAACAAATTTCATTCCCTGATCTGGTGGACTTAGTCTGCAAAATGAAGCCCACTCAGTGCTTTAGATATTGTTCCCCCACGCCTCCTTGTTCAGGTATTAGATGTGGTTGGTTTAGATCTTTTGTCAATAGTGAACTCCAGCTTATTGAGTGGTGTTGTGCCATCCTGCTTCAAGCATGCAGTGGTGCAACCCCTTTTAAAAAAGCCCAATTTGGACTCTCAAAGTTGTCTCTCCTGTCAAAAATTCTAGAGAAGGCTGTCTTTCAACAGCTTTCTACTTATTAAACGGAAATTGTAATTTTGATAAGTTCCTATCTGGATTTAGGGTAAAACACAGTACAGAGTCAGCACTTCTCAAAGTGTCAAACAACTCGTTTTTGGCTGTTGATTCAGGAAAGTGTGCAATCTTAGTTTTAATTGATTTGACTGCTGCATTTGATACTACAGTGCATGCTATACTGTTTGAGCGTCTAAGAGAGTGGGCAGGGATTCGGGGAAAACCTCTTAATTGGTTTAATTCATATCTTTATGGGAGAATATTTTCTGTGGAATTAGGACATTTTTCTCCTTTTGCTCTAATGAAGTGTGGGGTTCCACATGGATCAATATTGGGTCCGGTTTTATTCTCTATTTACATGCTTCCATTGGCGGATATTTGTAAAAAAGTGAGCTGATTTGATAAAAAACATCTTTATGCTGACGATACACAGCTTTATCTACCTATAAAAATGGGGGATAATTCAACCCTGCAATCTCTTTTTGATTGTTTTAGTGATATTAAGGAGTGGATGTCTGCCAATTTCTTCCACTTGAATGAATCAAAGACTGAAGTGATAGTGTTTGGCCCTCCGAGTTCTACCAAATATATAATTAATAAATTAGGCCTTTCTAAATCAAAGGTACATAATCAAGCTAAGAGTCTTGGAGTTATTTTTGATGCCGAGTTAAAATTTGATAAGCATATAAATTCAGTGGTTAGAGGTGGCTTCTTCCAATTAAGGAATATAGCAAAATTGAAACCTTTTTTGTTTTTTAATGACTTGGAAGTTGTTATGCATGCTTTTATTACATCCAGATTGGACTATTGTAATTCATTGTACTGTTCTCATGCATCACTTTCACGTCTGCCGCAAGGCTTTTAACCGGAACAAGGAAGTATGAGAGTATAACACCTGTACTAGCATCCCTTCATTGGCTTCCAGTCAAATTTAGGATTAAGTATAAGATTTTATCATTTGTTTTATAGATTTCAGTTAAACACTCCAAAGTCTCGACTAAAATCAAAAGGAGACAGGGCCTTCTCTGTTGCAGCTCCTTGTTTATGGAACAGTTTACCCCTCCATGTTAGATCTTGTGCCACCCTTGATGCATTTAAATCTCTTTTAAAGACTTATCTCTTCTCTCTTGCTTTTGACTAATTAAAATTTTGGTAATTGTCTTATACTTTGTTTTATGATCTTAGATTATATATGCTGGGCTATATGTAAAGCACTTTGGCCAACGTGTGTTGTTTTTAAACGTGCTATATAAATAAATGTGATTTGATCGACTTTCTGCGGGTTGCTCCACGCTGAGGCCTTGTGTGATGGCTGCTGCTGAGGAGCGGAGGGCGCTGCAGGAGGTCGACCTCTGCGACGAGCGGACAGAGGGTCTGCGTCCGGTGGACGGGTGGAGACAGCAGCGGTCCGCCGGGGCAGGATGTGTGGGATCGCTTCTGGGCGGCCGAGAACTGCTGGGCAAAGCTCTCGACCGCGTCGTCAAATAACCCAACCTGGGACAGAGGGGCATCCAGGAACCGATACTTATCGGTGTCCCTCATATCAGCCAGGTTGAGCCAAAGATGGCGTTCCTGGACCACCAAGGTGGACATCGCTTGACCAACAGAACGTGCGGTTTCTTTCATCGCTCGGAGACCGAAGTCCTTTGTCAGAAACCTGGGTCAGAACCACCCTCGTGCATGTCCATGAGCGCCTGGGCCTGGTGGACCTGCAGGAGCGCCATGGCATGCTGGGCAGAAGCAGCCTGTCCACAGGCCCTGTAGGCCTTCGCCGTAAGACTGGACGAAAACGCACATGCCTTGGACGGGAGGCGTGGATTGCCCCGCCAGGAGGAAGCGGACGTAGCCTGGTTTTCCCCATCCTGCCTTGTGCAGCGCGATTTTATTCACGCTGCTAGGCAGTATGGAAACCATGGACCAATTTTCATCTCAGATAGGGAACCAATCACAGAACGGGGAGGGAGCAGCAAGGCGATGATGAAGTCTATGCGACACACCGAAGCAGTTTGTTTATATCTATGGATCCAACACGGCAGCAGACGCGAAGTTACCTTTCAAGTTTAGAAAAAATAGCAACTTTTGGCGTTAAACCATTTCATAACCAAGAAGGATGTTTTTTTCCCTGCTACCAACAGGCTTTGGCAAAAGCCTCATATATCAACGTTAGCCTCGTTAGTGGCTATGGCAATGGGGCTTAGGCTAGCGAGACCCTCGTCGTTATGTCTCGCCATAAATCTCTGCGTTTACACTTGTCATTAATGCGATCTCCATGATCCGATCAAGCAGATCAGGACATGGTGTGTTTACATTTGTTCACAATAAGTAGCCCCTGTATCTGGATAACCGATCGGATTTCTGTTTCCTCATTCAGATAATGTTGCACAATTCAAATGAAAAATGACACACACAGTATCATGTAAGTCTAAATAAACTGTTTTAAATATTGACGTATTTTGTAAGGTTCAAATAAGTTTAAATTCTTGTCTAAACTCCGTTTTTACATACGTCATCTGGTATAATTGAAACCATTGGTTATGATCTACGTACAGGCGCATTTGATAGACATTCGTAGCACCAAATAAAACGGCTCTGGGCATTCGTAAACCACGCCTCAAATACGAGAAAATTAACATGTGGTTTCCAGACCACGTATCATTCTCAATGTATGTAGTGTATACACTTCCAGAAAGAATGGTACCGGGGCGGCGCGCTGCACGACCAGGCCCGAAAAACCAATCGTCCAACCGGGAAGGTTCGGGACGTGGTGGAGGGATCCACACAAGCCGACCTTCTCTAAAAATATTAATTTATTTAAAGAAAAATTATAATAATCTGACCCCAAACGTTCTAACGGTAGTGTAAGAACTCATATTGGTCTCACCTGTACACATGACAGCAGCGAACACCCAGCACTGTCCGTATTTCACAGGCCTGAATTGTGTTTCTGCCCACTTCCTGAGAATATCTGCACTGCCGGACCATGTGGAGGGGTTTTCACCATCATTGTAGTTTCCTGACCAGTTCCCCATTAACACCCCTTTATCATCCTCACAGTTTACCTGATGAGAACGACAGAGAGACTACGTGAGCACATGGAGAGAGGGACCGGAGAGCAGAGAATGAGAGGAGATCCGCCTCACCATAGCGGAGACCACACGACTGATGTACACCGGACTGCTGCAGTTCTGCAGATCTTTCCTCACGTCGGCTTGAGATTGAGGACTCAACTGCAGCAACTTCATACAGATGTCCAGTATTCCTTTTTCATACTGAAAATACATGTGTCAGATGTTAATGAGAAGCAGTTCTTCAGTGCTATGCCATCAGAGTCAAACGTCTCACCTGATCGAAAGACCAGGGTCTGGAGACGATGTTCCCGGGGCTGCCTTTAAACAGCAGACCGAAGTCATTCCTGATGTATTCATTCCTCAGATCCTCAGACTGCATGAACACGGAATCAGCTGCAGAAAAACACAGAAGAGGGTGAGCTTGGTATAATGACAACAAATGAAAGTAAAGAGCCATGCATTACAGGGATTTTACCACAGCTAAGGGTTTTGTACGAATGTAGGTAAAGTTCTTTGGCAATGAAAGACATCACTATTCAACATATTACACTACCGTTCAAAAGATCAGGGTCAGATTTATTTATTTCAAATAAATGCTGTTCTTTTAAACTTTCTATTCATCAAAGAATACTGAAAATAAAAGTTTCCAAAAAAATATGAAGGAGCACAACTGTTTTAAACACTGATAATAATGAGAAATGGCTCTTGAGCAGATAATCATCATATTATCCTGATTTCTGTAGGATCATGTGACACTGAAGACTGAAGTAATGATGCTGAAAATTCAGCTTTGACCACAGGAATAAATTACATTTTACAATAAATTCACATCACAGCTATTTTAGATTGTAATAATATTTTACTGTTTTTTCTGTATTTTTTATTAAATAAATGCATAAGAGTTTAAAAAAAAGACAAAAAGATTTTAAAAAAAATCTTACATAGACCAACCTTATAGACTGTAGTGTATATCAAGCAATATTCTTAAAAATAATATTTCCACCATGTAATTGTTTATTAGCTGACATAGTGTATATTAACTTTGACCAAGGCTCAACCAACCAGATTTTTAAAGCAGAAATTATTCATTTATATTCAAATATTCAATAATTCCAAATTTAAATCTTAGCATAAGTTTATGCTGTTTTCTTTAATCTAGTCAAACATGAATGATTTCTCAAACTATGTGTGTAGTTGAGGAGATGCTTTTCTAATCCTTCAGACTTATGATAGCCTATCTAGAGACCAGAATATCATAGTAACTTGAATGTGTACGTTTTTTCGTTATGTTGAACACAAAAGAAGACATTTTGAAGAATGTTAGAAACCAAACATTTCAGGACCCCATTGACTTCCATAGTATGAAAATAATAATAATAGTTCTATAGAAGTCAATAGGAACCAGCAACTGTTTAGCAAAATTTCTTTTTTTGTGTTTAACAGAACACATAAACTCATACAGGTACATGCACAGTTCTTGGCCCGGCTCACCTTGGCACCAGGGGTTGCAGAGGAGCGTGAACTGTCCCAGCACATGTGTTTTGATGCTCCCGCGGGTCTCAACTCTCAGGTGAAGTGTATAGACTCCTACAGAGGAAGACGCAGGACTGAACAGTGATACGGTCTGAGTACGACCTGCGTTCGGGTCTGGTACGCTCCTCTCCAGAGTGGCACTCCAGTGAGACGGAGAAGGGTTTCCAGACACGGAGACCGGCACCTCCACAGACAGCGGCCCTGCGGTGAACACAGTGGAGTCGGGTTCAGACTTAAACACAAGAATAAGGCTCTGGAAGTTAAATAATACTCATGTTCTCCATTAAAGAATTAGTTTTTATCATGATGATGCGAGATGAGTATCAGGATGCTCTCTGCACACGCAAGGTCTCTCGCTTGCTTTCCCTCTCGCGATACATGGTTTGGAACACAATCTCAGTCTCGCACGCACGCTCGCTCTAGATTCCGGGAGATTTTAACTAATTTGCGGTATAACTAGTCGATCACGGGTGGCTAAACAGGTAGATATATAGATAAACTCATCTTTCAGGCATTTGACCGGCCGGGTTGACACTTCAGCGTGAGAAATCGGGGGTGTGGCGTGAGAGCGTGAGAATTGGGTCAATTGTGTGAGTCTCACGCTGAATGCGTGAGAGTTGGCAGCCCTGACAATCTGTCCTATACTCAAAATACTTTGGTTGCACTTTGTTCTACAGTGCGTGCACTTTTGTGTACTTATCTAAAAAAAAAAAGTACAGGGTAAAATAAGGTAACTACATGGGTTTAGGGGTAGGTTCAGGGTTAGTACCTAGTTATTGCACTTACTCTAGTAAGTTTAGTATGTACATGGGGAACAAGACTGTAAAATAGAGTGCTACCAATACCTTTTTTTATTTGCATGTATTGGAATAAACCAGTCGTGATGTGGGTTTTGTGTCTTTCTTGTTATGTCATGTTCTGTGGTTCCCTGTCTTGTCGATTAGTTATCCCAGGTGTTTCTTATTTCCCACGCCCCCTTGTTATTCTGTTAGCTCGTTTCTCCATGATTATTTAAGCCCTGTGTTTCTGCCGTCTTTGTGAGTTGTTGAATGTATGTTAGAACGTTAGAACGTTGGTTATTCCTGAGTCCTTTAATCCTGTTCTCTTACGAGAGGTTCTCTCGTATTGCGTAAGCTAGCTTACGCTACGGGAAAGATTCATCTTTTCTGAGAAATTGAAGCTAAAAAATTATCCTATAATTTGTATCCATTGTCAACGCAGTTCAGCTGCAGCAGACCATGAGCGGGCTAGCTAGCAGCTCATTGGTTCGCTCACAGGGAACTGCTTAAGCCTATGAGAAGACGCGAATGAACTCTCGGCCAATGAGAACTCTCGGCCGTGCTCTCATTGCGTCAGAGCCCGCCGATTAGGGCGTGGTCAGAGAGTATAAATATCGGCGTCATAGGCTGTAAATCTGATTTTTAATCTCTTTAGCGAGGCTACACGCATGTGCTGATCCTGAGAGAAGCCGCCGTCGTTGAAAAGGCAACTCTAGCGAGCATCTGGGAGACTGAGGAAGCCGGCCGTCTTCGCCACCTTCAGCCGTCCTGCGAGCTACCGCCATCCGACGGATTTGTATCCTTCTTTTACTAAGCATATATCCTTCTTGTATCCTAAAAAGAGCTGAGCGTCTTTTTCAAGATGTCTCACAAAATTTCCTGCGGTTCTTGCCGCGCTCCCCTCGAGGTCGGAGACCGCCATGTCATCTGCGCTCTCTGCCTCGGATTGGAGCACGCCGAGCTCGCCCTCGCCGAGGGCGGCTGCGAGCTCTGCGAAAACCTGCCGTTGTCGACCCTGCGGGCTTGACTTCAGGCCACAAAAGAAGAAACGCCGCTCTCAAAGGCCGCCGGAACCCCAGCCTGAAGCGTTCATCCCGCCGGAGCCTGTCGCCTCCCGCTCTCCATCTCCGCCGCTTCCGGACATACAGCTGCCGCCGAGTGGCCGCTCTGTTGCCTCCGATGACGCCGCGGATATCAAGGAGACATGTTCGCTTCTCGCTTCAGACAGTGAGGAATGGTCCGGTTCTCACGCCTCCTCGGCCCGAGAATCCTCCGGGACCCGCACTGGTATCGAGGAGGAATTAATGCGCCTCCTCTCACAGGCCGTCGAACGCCTCGGGCTCGAGTGGTCCCCTCCCCCCGAGCAGACCACCAACCGTATGGACGGCAGCTACTTCCGCCAGCGTTCGACTCCCGCCACTAAGCGGGCCGCGCCCTTTCTGCCTGAACTGCACGCGGAACTCACGAAGTCCTGGAATGCCCCGCTCTCTGCTCGAACTCGCTCTGACTCTTCCACCCCGCTTCGCGTTGTGGACGGAGCCGCAGAGAAGGGCTATCTCTCCATTCCCCCTGTAGAGGACCTGGTCGCCGCACATTTATGCCCGCCCTCCGCGAGATGGCGCTCATCACCTGTGCTTCCTTCTAAGGCCTGCAGAGCGACTTATAGCTTTCACGCCCGCGCCTACTCAGCCGCCGGCCAAGCAGCCTCTGCACTCCACTCCATGTCCGTCCTGCAAATTCTACAGGGTGACATACTTCGCGAATGGGACGAGAGCGGAAAAAATCCCCCTCCAGTCGCGGATTTGAGGAGCGCCACGGACCTTGCCCTTCGCGCTACAAAATCTGCCGCTCAAGCCCTGGGGAAATGCATGGCCGCCATTTCTGTGTCTGAGAGACACTTGTGGCTCACACTCGCCGACATGGGAGATTCTGAGCGCGCCGCTTTTCTCAACGCCCCGCTCTCTCCATCCGGCCTCTTCGGATCTGCCGTCACGGGTATCGTCGATCGATTTTCCGAAGTACAGAAAGCCTCCCAGGCCATGAACCTCTTTCTGCGTCGTCGCGCTAGCTCCTCTGCAGGCCGCTCACGTGACCAGCCTCCTGCACGAGCCCCACCTCAGCGCCCAGCTCAGCAGAGTCAGACTTCTCAGCGGCGCCAGGGCGGCCGCCCTCGTTCTCGCTCCGACAGCCGCCACAGACCGCCGCCGCCTCGGGGGCCTCGGCCTAGGATCGCGCTGAAACCTGATCACTCGAAGTCTGCCTAACACAGCTGAGAAAAAGACGGCGCTCTCCCGCCGCGGCCGGACCGCCGTCAAAGTACCACCCTCTGTTAGTCCCCGCGCACGCGGCTACTACAGCAGTGTATTCCGCCATTTCCAAGCCGGTCTCCCTTCCCGCTTGCATGAGCACAAACGCCGTTTTCACGGCGACCCAGAGAACTCACAAAAAGAGCAAAAAGACCTCTTGTGTAGAAAATGTGCCCACAACACTGTGTTCACTCATACACAAAAGCATTTTAGTTCCCGTGTCTCACACAGAGTCCACTCTCATAAAGCGGTCCCAACCCGCTCGAGTTTCAGAGTGCATAAGAGTGCCCACGAGCCCATGTGCGCGTCTCCCCTCTGTTCACTCTGTTACACGGCCCATAAACTCCTCTTTGAGTGTAAGTCCCGTTGTCATAAGCACTATGCGGGAAGCTATTCCGGGAATTTCCCAGTGGGTGCTAAACACAATAAGGCTAGGCTATCGCTTACAGTTTCACCGCCGCCCTCCAAAGTTTCGAGCGCGACTAGAAACTACTGTGAACCTAGAAGCGGTGACGCTGCTCCGTTCAGAGATAGCAAAGCTATTGTGCAAAAGGGCTATAGAGAGAGTGCCTCTGTCTATGAGCGAGTCAGGGTTTTACAGCCGTTATTTTCTTGTTCCCAAGAAAGACGGCGGCCTCAGACCAATATTAGACCTCAGAGTTATGAACAAAGTTCTCATGAAGAGACCGTTCAAAATGCTCACTATCAGAAAACTCCTCGCGCATGTGCGCCAGGGGGACTGGTTCATTTCACTAGATCTGAAAGATGCTTATTTTCAGATTCAGATAAATCCCCTTCACAGGCCCTTCTTACATTTCGCCTTCGAAGGCCAGGTTTATCAATACACAGTCCTTCCGTTCGGCCTATCCTTGGCACCTCGTACGTTCACGAAGTGCATGGATGCGGCGCTCGCCCCCCTGCGGAGTCAGGGGCTGCGAATACTGAACTATTTGGACGACTGGCTGATTTTGGCACAATCACAGAGAGAGATACTGTCTCATCGTACAGTTCTCCTCGACCATCTGAAAGCTTTGGGCCTCTCTGTCAACTGGACAAAGAGCGCACTACAACCCAGTCAGTTCGTTGAACCCCGGCGCGGCCAGTCACTGGGCAAAGACGGTTTGGTCATCCGCTTCCTCAGGGGAGCTAGAAGGATGAACCCCCCACGCCCCCCTTCGGTGCCGATTTGGGACCTTTCTATAGTTCTCGAAGCTATGAAAGCCCCTCCATTCGAACCACTAAACACCGTGGACCTCAAATACCTCTCGCTCAAAGCCGTTTTTCTGCTCGCGCTCGCATCAGTAAAACGTGTGGGAGACCTTCATGTGCTGTCCATTTGCGCTTCCTGTCTCGAGTTTGGGCCCAATGACTCCTTAGTCGTTCTCAAACCTAGACATGGTTATGTCCCAAAAGCGATTGGTTCCCCGTTCAGGGCACAAGTTATCTCCCTATTGGCTCTGCCTGCATCCGATAACGAATCTGACTCTAATCTCCTGTGTCTGGTCAGGGCCCTGAGATTATACATTTCTCGCACTGCTCCGGTCAGACGATCTGAGCAGTTTTTTGTTTCGTTCGGTGGGTGCACCAAAGGGTTGGCCGCTTTGAAACAGACCCTATCCAGATGGATAGTTGATGCCATTGCAGCCGCATACACGTCAAAAGACCTGCCATGCCCTCTGGGCATCAGGGCTCATTCCACTAGAGGCATGGCCTCAACTTGTTTTTTTTAATTGAATTTCCATTCATGACATTTGTGTAGCAGCAGGGTGGTCTTCCCCCTCCACCTTTGTCAGATTTTACAATCTGGAGGTTCCCGCCTTGCAGGCTAAACTACTAGCAGTCTAGTATGTTACAGCTCTTCTGGTTGAGCTGCACTTTAGGGAGTTATCCACACAGACCGGTTTCGCTCTGTCCCTCTCTATCATGTGCTTAAGTACTACACAATCACCGGCCCGCTATGCTGGCCTTTGTCACATGTACATGTATTCATTCCCACTCATAAGGGCTCCCCAGGGTCTCCCCTGGGACTCTTAGTGGATGCTTAGCACGCACGGCGTTGACCAGGTGTTCCCATCGAGAGAACCTCTCGTAAGAGAACGAATCGGTTACCTAACGTAACCTCGGTTCTCTCTAGATGAGGGAACGAGTATTGCGTTCCTGGCCGTGCTTGTGCTACTAGCGTTCTCGCTTCATTCTATGAAAACCAGAGTTACAGCCTATGACGCCGATATTTATACTCTCTGACCACGCCCTAATCGGCGGGCTCTGACGCAATGAGAGCACGTCAGACTCTCATTGGCCGAGAGTTCATTCGCGTCTTCTCATAGGCTTAAGCAGTTCCCTGTGAGCGAACCAATGAGCTGCTAGCTGGCCCGCTCATGGTCTGCTGCAGCTGAACTGCGTTGACAATGGATACAAATTATAGGATAATTTTTTGGCTTCAATTTCTCAGAAAAGATGAATCTTTCCCGTACTCGTTCCCTCATCTAGAGAGAACCGAGGTTACGTTAGGTAACCGATTCGTTTCTGAGTCCATGTATCCTGTTCCTGTCTAAGCCACACTGCGTCTGGATCCAGCCTCATCGCTATTTCTACCGCACCACGTTACAAAACCAATATATATATATATATATTTTTTTTTTTTTATCAATGACTTATGGTCAATACATAATTTTTTAATATTATTTATATCATTTTTAACTAAAACATTGCCATGTAATTGTAATGTTTTATTATGGGATGAATAAATTACCTCATAAAAATATATTTTTTTAATATATATATATATATATATATATATATATATATAGTACACTTTACAACTTTTTTTTGCTTTCAGTTCATGAGCACAATCGAGCAGGATTCACTCAAAAAACATATAGGCCTAAATGTAAGATTCATGCATTTGGTTTTACTTTTAAAATTTCCATCTATTTGAATTACACACTCTTAAAATTAACAAACTAATAAACCTAATGTGATACATATTTGTCATACTGAAACAGGTAAGATTCCTTTAATGGTACTAATAAACTGAATGTGTTTTAAATACACAAAATCCAGGTTTATATGTATATGTATATTAAATATGTATAATTTAATAAATTGAATTCCTTTCACCAATCACAGTTTCATGCTGATAATTTGTATAACTGCATTTGGAAAATATGATTATTTACTGATAAATGCAGAGAGAGTGAGATGAGGCTGGACCTTATTTCACAAACACACAAACATACCTAGAACAATCGAGAAGACCAGTTTATCCTTCAGTGGATCGAATGTCCGTCCATCATAGTTGATGAGGATGGTGAAGGGCTGTCCTCTGCGCAGCACCAGAGAGCTGGAGCTCAGGCCGTCGGTCCTGTGCCGGGTCTGGTTCTGGAACTGCTGCAGGTGGACATCTCGAAGCTTCAACTCTGTAGAAAAATAAGCAAATGTCAAATTATTTGTGAGGCAACTGAAATTTTTTTATATAAAAATAGAAATAATTTAAAATAGCTAATTACTGAACATAAAATGTTCATGTAGATAATAGAATTCATATTTAATAAAAAAAAAATTCAATCATATTTTTCAAATAAACAAAGAATTATCTGAAATTGTACTATACAAATATTGAAGGATTTCAAATGAATAGCAATTAATCATTTATAAACAACTATTATAAAAATCAATATCTAAAAATGATAGCAGCAATAATTAATGAAATTAAATGACATGCATAGAAAATATTAAAGCAGTAAATTATTTTAAAACACAACCATGAATAGTAAAATAACTACACTTGTTGAAGGTTTAAGAAAATGCCTTGCTAGTAAAACAGTACAAATTTATTAAATCAAAATTGAAGCTTACCATCCATGAGATACCGCTGTGTTGTCGTTGGCTGTTAGATTCAGGTTCTACATTTATTGTGCTTTATATATATGACATTCCTCCACCCCTCCCTGAGATGTCAGACCACATTCAAGTGAAGTCAACATGCAAAACGTGTGTTAGCTAAAGAAATTACGCAATCACTCATACCAGAGCGCTGTACATTTCAGCGGGTGCAGTATGTGCACATGCATTTAATCAGACATCTGAATTCACTGGGACAAAGGTGAGATTCACAATCTAAAAAATGCTGAGTTGTTTCATCATATGGATGATTTTAAAAAAAAAAAATCATGAGTTGCACTTTATATTTGATTTTGCATTTGATTCTGTGGATCATGGTCTTCTTTTGCAAAGGCTCAAATGTATAGGTTTTTGTAATACAGTGCTTAAGTGTTGTTGTTTTTTTACTATTTGACTGGAAGAACTCAGTGTGTGTAAATAATTATATTTCTACAATTATATATAATTCTACTTCTAATAGTAAAGGCAGGTGCTCCTCAAAGATCTGTTTTGGGACCAATTTTATTTTCTATTTATATAAATTAGTCAAGTCAACTATAATTTATGTAATAAAAAACTATAATTTAACAATATAATTTATGTAAACTAAACACAGTAACGAACAATGACGTTGATTTTACCATTTCAATACGAGCGCGAGTCCGATGATGAAACACTACATTCATTCAACCCGAACCTTCACCGCAAGGACGACTCGAGCAGGACGGTTCAGTGATCCACTACTCAGTCTGAGGAACATTATGAGATGTTGCTATTCCTCAACATCACCATTAACAAGTGCATGTCCATCAACCGATTATTTTACTTGTACTCATTTATTGTACTAGTTTGTACCGTTGAACTAGTTTCAAATATATTGCGGTGAGCACGTGGAAACTGTATCAATAACAGTGCATGTAGGCTATGCAATGTATATGTTAGCCGAGCTCTAGCGTGAATGACTGATGTAACAAACATTGGTAAAACAAATCTTGCTTCATGCTTAATCTTTCCTCAAAGTAGTGAGAATGACAGACAATCTGCATTAATAGACAGTTGTATTTAATAGTGGCCTACAGCTGATTAGCTGACTCCAATATTTGAGAAGTAGTCATCAGTAAAATAAAGGTAACAGGAAAAGTTTATGATCATTCTGCTGTAGTATCATGGTAAAGTCACGACGAAACGGCTTATGACTCGTTTGAAAAACAATTAATTTCATTGACTCAGAGTTGACTCTTACTTTTGAAAGATAATTATTTTATATATGGTGCACTTTCAGATTTAAAACTTTACAGGATGTTTTCATTCCCTTAGAGCTATATTACACACTACATGAAAGGTCATTTTCAAAAATCCATGATAGGGGCCCTTTAAGAGCTCGCTCAAGTACGGTGGAGCTAAACCGTTTAGTGCTTTGTAAGTAATCAACAATATTTTAACATTTCTAATGTCTCTTTATTTGACATGGACATGCAATTACATTGGACGAACCATATGCATTTGTTTTTAGTGATTATAGCATACATGCACATTTTCATCACCTGTCCACGGGGGGCTTTTAGAAAGAAAGTACAATAACAAAAACAAAACACAGAAAATTAAAAAAAGAAAGAAAGAAAAACAAAAAAAACAGCAAGTATCAGAATCAGAAGATGTCAGTAGTAGGCAATACATGCGAGCACTGTTGTTTAGTTTTTAGCCATTGTTTCAATCCTCTTTTAAAAGCATTGGCATCTGTAGTTTTAAATTAGTAGGTACAGCATTCCAGAGTTTTGGCCCCTTTACAGAGAAAGCAGACTGCTTTCTAGTTGTTAATCTAGTTGTTATTTCTAGTTGCTAATCTACACTCAAGAAAATGATATGTTGGCTTTACTTAACTTTTCTTTGTAAACAGGTTCCACCGGTTCCACATAACTATGTTTCGTTAAACAAACATAATATGTTCATGTAACTTCAACATCATGGAATTTGGTCATTTTAAGCGACCCAATTAAACTCTGAGCTAATGAGTTAATTAAGTGAATAATTGAGTGATGATTGCGCATTATTGAAGACACCTGATGTTAACAAGCAGAATCACTGAAGGAGAAAACCGGAATGTTTAAGTCACCATTATGGAGATAAGTGTGTGTTTTAGTTGGGCTCTTGACCATTAACTCATTAACTTTAGAGTTTGATTGGTTGCTGTATGTGAGTTATAACAGCCGAATGAACAATGAACAAAGGTGATCTGATGGTGTTGGTTGTGTTTTAACATAATCATTGTTTCACAATCATTTGAGCTGAGTCACTTCAGGTCAAATGATTGTGAAATAATGATTATGTTAAAACACAACCAACATCAGATCACCTTTGTTCATCGGGCTGTTATAACTCACATACAGCAGCCAAACAAACTCTAAAGTTAATGAATTAATGGTCAAGAGCCCAACTAAAACACACACTTATCTCCATAATGGTGACTTAAACGTTCCGTTTTTCTCCTTCAGTGATTCTGCTTGTTAACATCAGGTGTCTTCAATAATGCTCAATCATCACTCAATTATTCACTTAATTAACTCATTAGCTCAGAGTTTAATTGGGTCGCTTAAAATGACCAAATTCCATGATGTTGAAGTTACATGAACATATTATGTTTGTTTAACAAAACATAGTTATGTGGAACCGGTGGAACCTGTTTACAAAAGAAAGTTAAGTAAAGCCAACATATCATTTTTTTGAGTGTAGTTGTAATGTATACAATGTTTAATAGGCAGCCAATGCAGTGTTGACAGAACCGGGCTAATATGGTCATACTTCCTGGTTCTGGTAAGAACTCGAGCTGCTGCATTTTGAACTAGCTGTAGTTTATTTATTAAGCATGCAGGGCAACCACCCAGTAGAGGATTACAATAATTTAGTCTTGAGGTCATGAACGCATGAACTAATTGTTCCGCATTTGTCAGTGAGAGCATATGGTGTAATTTAGATATATTTTAAGATGGAAAAAAGATTGGTATCAAAGAGCACACCCAGAGCACACCCAGGTTCCTGACCAACGACGAAGACTTTAACACTTGAGTATTAGACAGTATTCTAGGTTATTACATGTGGAAGTTTTTTGTCCAATAATTAGAATTTCTGATTTTTCAGAATTCTATTTTTTATATCAGCTATGCATTCCGTTAATTTTGTGAATTGGTACTTTTCGTTAGGTTTTGAAGAAATATAGAGCTGAGTATCATCGGCATAACAGTGAAAGCTAATCCCATGTTTCCTAATGATATCTCCTAATGGTAGCATGTACAGAGTGAACAGCAGCGGTCCTAGTACTGAGCCTTGTGGTACGCCATACTGAACTTGTGATCGATAAGACATCTCTTCATTTACTGCTACAAACTGATACCGGTCAGATAAGTATTTTCTAGTCTATTTAAAAGAATATTGTGGTCAATTGTGTCAAATGCAGCACTAAGATCAAGTAACACTAATAGGGAGATACAACCACGATCGGATGATAAGAGCAAATCATTTGTGACTCTAACGAGAGCTGTCTCGGTACTATGGTACGGTCTAAATCCAGACTGGAAATCCTCGCAGATATAATTTCTTTTTAAGAAAGGAACACAGTTGTGAGGATACTGCTTTTTCTAATATCTTTAACAGAAAAGGTAGATTCGAGATCAGCCTGTAATTGACTAATTTTGTATGATCAAGTTGCGTTTTTTTAACAAGCGGTTTTATCATAGCCAGCTTAAAGGTTTTTGGTACGTATTCTAGAGACAAAGACGAATTAATGATATTAAGAAGAGGATCTATGACATCTGGAAGCATCTCTTTCAGTAGCTTAGTCTGTATAGGGTCTAACATACAAGTTGTCGATTTAGATGAATTAACAAGTTTGCAAAATTTTTCCTCTCCTATAGCAATAAATGAATCATATTTTTCCTCAGGGAGACTACAATGCACTCCCGGATGCGATACTGTAGTAGACGGTTGCATAGTTATAATTTTGTCCCTGATATTTTCAATCTTATAAGTGAAGAAGTTCATAAAGTCATTACTGCTGTGTTGCTTGGACACTTCTGGGCTTGAATCTTTCTTTTTCGTTAGTTTAGCCACTGTTTCAAATAAATACCTAGGATTATGTTTATTTTCTTCTAATAGGGTTGAAAAATAAGCAGATCTAGCAGCTTTTAAAGCCTCTCTGTAAGCAATCGAGCTCTCTTTCCATGAAATCCGAAATACCTCTAGTTTTGTTTTCTTCCATTTGCGCTCCATTTTTTTGGTCGTTGTACCATGGCGTTGGACTATTTTCTTGAATCTTCTTTAAAGGGCCCCTATCATGGATTTTTGAAAATGACCTTTCATGTAGTGTGTGATATAGCTCTAAGTGAATAAAAACATCCTGCAAAGTTTCAAATCTGAAAGTCCACCGCATATAGTTATTGTCTTTCAAAAATAAGAGTCAATGAAATTATGACAAACGACTCATAAGCCATTTCGTTGTGACGTCAAGATGAAACATTAGCCCGCCCACCTATTGCGTGCGCATCAGGGAAACTTAAACCTCAAACCGGCAGCTGATCCTGTGGACACTGGAGAGATCATGTCGAGGAGACGCTCTACAATGTGACGGTAAAGACATTTTTTTCCACTGCCCAAGGATGAGCATGTGAAGAATCTGTGGTTAAAATTAATCTTTACAATGATACTACAGCAGTATAATCCTTAAATTTTCCTGCTACCTTTATTTTACTGACGACTGCTTCTCAAATATTGGAGTCAGCTAATCAGCTGTAGGCCACTATTACATAAAACTGTCTATTAATGCAGATTGTCTGTCGTTCTCACTACTATGAAGAAAGATTAAGCATGGAGCAAGATTTGTTTTACCAATGTTTATGTTACATCAGTCATTCTTGCTAGAGCTCGTCTATTAGTTACCTCAAACTTAGTGAATCACTGAAACGTCCTGCTCGAGTCGTCCTTGCGATGGAGGTTCGGGTTGAATGAATGGTTCTTCTTCTTCTAGGGTTTTATCATTGGACTTGCGCTTGGATTGATATGGTAAAGCTTGAATTGATATGGTAAAATTGACGTTGTTGTTCATTACTGTGTTTAGCCTAGTTTATGGTGTAGGAAGCCTCTGGATACGCAGAGCTGTCGGTGTTATGGCAACGGGAATTACGCGATAAACCAATCACAGCAGAGGAGCTCGCGGAAAGGAGGGATTTAAAGAGATTGATTCATTTGGCGAGTCGTTTATGAATCATTGAAAATCTGGTGATGTGCAAATGTATATTATGAGAAAATGAAACAGTTTTTTGACGTTTGATGCATGTAAACCTGTTGTAGTAGAGTCCAAAACAACTTTAGGAAACTTAAAAAAAATCCATGATGGGGCCCTTTAAGCGCAACGGAGCAACTGTGTCTAAAGTGCTGGAAAAGAGAGAGTTAAAAGTTTCTGTTGCAATATCAAGTTCTTCTAAGCTATCCAGGATGCGGAGACGATGGAACTGATTAGGAAGATTATTGATAAAGCAATTTTTAGTGGCAGAGGTTATAGGTCTAACATATTTATAACACGGAGTCGGCTTTGCAGCCTTGGCTAAATGTAATTTACATTAGAGTATATAATGATCTGAGATGTCATCGCTCTGCTGCAGAATTTCAACAGCATCAACATCTATTCCATGTGATAATATTAGATCTAGAGTACGATTACGACAATGAGTAGGTCCTGACACGTGTTGTCTAACTCCAATTGAGTTCACAATGTCTTTAAATGCCAATCCCAATGCATCTTTTTCATTATCAACATGTATATTAAAATCACCAACAATTAGTACTTTATCTGCTTTATCTCTAATACTAATTCTGATAGAAAGTCTGCAAATTCTTTGATAAAATATTTATGGTGCCCTGGTGGCCTGTATACAGTAGCCAGCAGAATTCTCAAACGTGATTTATCGTTTACACTTTGTATTTATACATTAAGCACCAACAGTTCAAAAGAAGTATATTTAAAACTAGATTTCTTAGTGGTTTAGAAAATATTACCAATTTGTCATGTTTTATCTCTAAGACTATGAGCCAAATTACTAGAGAGAAGAGCAGCACCAGCCCAGGAGGGATGAATACCATCTCTTTTCAACAGGTCAGGCTTGCCCCAAAAACTTTTCCAATTCTATAAATTCTACATTATTATGCGGACACCACTTCGACAACCAGCCATTGAGTGAACACAATCTACTAACTATCTCATCACTCCAGGAAGGGGGCCAGAGCAAATTACAGTGCCTGACATCGTACTTGCGAGTTCACACACCTCTTTAAAGGGTTAGTTCGCCCATTTAAGACATGAAGTTGTATGCAATCCTTACCAGCACTATAGTGTATACACACTGACCCACTCTGTTGTCACCCCCCTGGTCCGAGTTCTGACCGCTGGAAGTTTTTGAATGAAGTAATCCCGGCTACTTTCCGGGGCCACAAAACTGTGCGTTTTTACGTGAAAAAAAGATTTGCGTTTCAAAGCTTGATTAATTTAACACACAAAAAACACGCCGGTCAAAATTCATACCTCAGTTTTAATGCGGCACTATTTTCCTTCTTCTATCAATCCACGCTGCTGTCAATGTCAACAGTGCGCACGTGACGATTAGCTGTTGATAGCGCGACTCGCCGACAACATGTCCGACTACGAAACTTCAGATGATGAAACTAATTTTAGCACAGTGTCAGACGGATCAGATGAAGACAGTAATTTTAACTCAACGACAAAGGGATAAATTCAGGTGTACTTGACCTCAGTAGTCATGGCAACAATAATCAGATACACCTGAATTAATCAAGTTTGCACAATAATGACAGACAGGAAACAAGGAGCTGGTTGAAGTTCTGGAAGTAGTGCAGCTGTGCATAAAGCCAATTGTGTGTGTTCAATCAAATATTTTTCTCAGCAAATTGTAACAATATATACTTTTTTTATATTACACATCTTTTCACGTGTTTTATAATGGAGTCTAAACATCAGCTTGTTTACCGTACAGTTTAGACATGGGATCATAAAGTTAGTAAATAGAGCTTACCCGTGGTACTGGTACAGCAAAACTCTTTAAAATAATTTTTTTTACTTTTCCTCCTTGGTTGGAGATGTAATCGTCTTCGCTGAAGTGAGCACTACATACACGAAAATCCTTTATTCGAGATAATTTAGCTCCCGCTGAGTAGCCGATGGCAACCAGCCAAAGCGGTCTCATATTCATATTTGATACAGGAAAACGATGAAATTTGAACTTTGATCCCGGCACATCCTTGTTGTCACAGCCTGGGAATTTACAAGTTCGCACCATTGTTAATTTAATATTTTTTACCTTGTTGTCGATCGATTGTGTAAACACTATGGAAGAGCTGATCGTCACGTGCGCACTGTTGACATTGACAGCAGCGCGGATTGATAGAAACGGAAGGAAAATAGTGCCGCATTAAAACTGAGGTATGAATTTTGACCGCCGTGTTTTTTGTGTGTTAAATTAATCAAGCTTTGAAACGCAAATCTTTTTTTCACGTAAAAACGCACAGTTTTGTGGCCCCGGAAAGTAGCCGGGATTACTTCATTCAAAAACTTCCAGCGGTCAGAACTCGGACCAGGGGGGTGACAACAGAGTGGGTCAGTGTGTATACACTATAGTGCTGGTAAGGATTGCATACAACTTCATGTCTTAAATGGGCGAACTAACCCTTTAATGTTCATTTTGGTGATCTCCGACTGGCGGAGTCGAACATCATTAGTGCCGACATAAATAATGATCTTTGAGAATTTACGATTGCTTTGATGTCAGGCGCTCTGGCTCCCGGCAAACATGTGACTATGGTGGCTGGTGTCTCTATTTTTACATTCCGTGTGATCGAATCACCAATTACCAGGGCACAATCAACAGAATTCTCAATGGGTGTTTCACTGAGTGGGGCAAATCGATTTGTTATAGTAAACGGAACGGAAGAGTGGTTTTTTGATCCGCGACTAGAGCGATCTCTCACAGTTACCCATCTGCCTGGCTGCACAGGCTCTACTTCAGCCGGAACCGAATCATATAAAGAGTTCACTATGCTAGGCGCATCCAAAATAGTATCTACAGCTCTAGTACTATCCTTACTATCCTCAAATAAAGTTTGGATGCGTGTCTCTAGCTCTGAAATCTTCTCCGTCAGCCTGACTGTCTCCTTGCATTTATCACATATAAATCCTATATTGCCATCGGAGGAGGCTATACTAAACATATGACACGTGACACAGGTGACAATAACAGGACAAGACATTATTCACTGTGGTTGTTGACTGATTCTTACTTACCTGAGCTTTTATGAACTCAAAGGCGCGGGCGGGCAAGATAAAATAAATTAATAACCGAGCGCACGGGTGGCGCGTTAACAGGCTAGTGAGTTACTAGTATCGAGTTACTCCTATAATGGAAGCTAGCGATGTAAGGTTAATCTGAAATGTTGGGTAAGCTGTATTTAGTAGTATAAACAACTAGAAATGATAGTAAATGATGGTTCAAAACAAAGAAATACAAAGCTAATACAAGGCTTAGACGGAGCTTACAGCCTTAAAGCAAACAAACTCACAGCAGACAGCGACGCAGACAGGAGCAATCGATGAGCCTTCGAGCCGAAATTAACTTGGTGCAGTATGCTTACTAGGACTAATGTTAACATCCCTTGATATTCAGCAAGCGCTGTTGTTGAAGATGTCCTCTTGGGTAGGGTTGGATTGGGGGATGAGCGCTTGGTGCCTCCAATACGACACATCCTCAGTTGTGCACCCCGGCCTCATTGGGTGTTTCAGCCTTATATCCCAAGACACCCTCACCCGAGGCTGGCCCACCACAGGCTGATCAGACCATGAGGAGGCTCCATGAGGTCACAGCCCATACCGTCTCCTTCCGCTTCAGCCACAGCCAGTGAATGCTTCTTTCGGCAGCAGTTGCAAGGTCTTTGATGGTCTTCCTCTGAGCCTGTCCGCTGATTTATGTTTTTCAACTAATATTTAAATTTTTTAATTCAACTTTATTTACAGAACAGAAATAGTTTTAGATTTAGTTACCAAAAATAACCCTGCTGCACACCATGCTGTCACATAGAAAGGTAGACAAGGCAGATGTAAACAAATAACACGTTTATTGAAGTGCAGAGTGAGCGATGCAGGATACTTGAATACGATGAAGATAAAGCAGATATGGTGAACACTTGGCTGATTGTGAAACAATGTCTTTGCAGAATACTGACGAACACAATGACAAAGGATGATGGATGAAAGAAACCACGGGACAACCGATAAGTATCTTCAGGTTGGTTTTCAGGTAAGGTGAGTCTGTAGTGATGAGACCAGACACTGAGGTGCAGGAGACTGTGACTGAAGTAGTGAATCAATCATGACTTGCTGGTGCCGGTGATTAGAAATCAGGTGACTGTGATCTGGTGTCATGATCGGGTGCAGTGGGCAGGAGTGATGACATAGATGGCTCCGTGATGCATGCAATGTTGAGATTTGTGTTCTTCAATTACAAGCACAAAACTTTGCTTTCTGCTTGAACATTGTCTTGAACACTGACATTGAGTGCACAAACACACACTAAACACCTGCATCATCTCTAGCTGTGTTTCGATGGCTTTTCAGGTTGAGTGATAGAGCTGGTGTGGTGTTTTACTGGTACACAGTATGGAGCGAATTATGTGACATAAACAAACAAACTCAATTTGCTTTGCAAAGGAAAACTCAATTTGCTTTGCAAAGGAAAACTCAACTTGCAGGTGTCACCGGGTGAAAAAAATAGGAACCTTGAGGCCGGGATTTGTTGCACGGGGGAGCGACTTCCGGTGTAACACCGGGACGGTTCCGGCGGCATGTCACGGCGTTGACGAGCGCCAGCTGTGGACACTAATCAGGCCGTCATTGGCGAGCACATGCGGGAGTAGACAGATATAAGGAGAAGTTTGAAGACATAGGTTGTCGAGTCTTGGTGCTTGGGTTTTTTTTTTCTTTCGTGTTGGGCTCCCCGTGTTTTCCCCTGGGCGTTCTCGTCAGCAGAAAGCAGCAACCGCAGCGGATAAGAGGGCGGGGGATGTTTATACATTGAAGACGGGTGAGTGACGGACCTCTGGGACAGAGAGGACAGAGTGATTGAGGGCAGCGCTGAAGTGCCGGGCTGTTATCAAGGAGAGAAGTTAAGTACACTGTTCATTGACCTACGAAAGAGTGATGTTATGGAGACTTACCAGGAATATTCTGAATACTGACTCGCGCTGGCAGTGTGTGTTTTCTCTCGTTGTGAATCTCAGAGATCCGAAGAAGGAACTGGGCCTTATAAGATCGTCCTCGAGACCTGATACCCCCATGTGAAAAGCCATCTGTGGATTGTTAGACCCCGCAAAGCTGGAGTGAAGGCCTGTTGTTCACGAGAGGTGATGTGGCATTGCAGTGGTTGAAAGTGTGAAGTGAGCACGCGTGGAGAGTTATAGTATTGATGCATGCACGAGTGTGGGAGACCTAATCATTACCCTCACTCTATAATCTTTGCTCGGGGAAGCCTAACCAGTGGGACATCCAGAGTCTAATCTGATCTGTTGATTGTAGAGTTGTGTCCAGGTTGCGAGTCATTCTGTGAACTGAGAGATTCTGTGAATCGTTCATCCTTCTGAAGTGAGTCTTCTGCTGTCATTCTGTGAACTGAGAGATCCTGTGAATCGTTCATCCTTCTGAAGTGAGTCTGCTGACTACTGTGTTCAATCTGCTGTCATTCTGTGAACTGAGAGATCCTGTGAATCATCATCCTTCTGAAGTGAGTCATCTGCTGTCATTCTGTGAACTGAGAGATCCTGTGAATCGTTCATCCTTCTGAAGTGAGTCTTCTGCTGTCATTCTGTGAACTGAGAGATCCTGTGAATCGTTCATCCTTCTGAAGTGAGTCTGCTGCTGTCATTCTGTGAACTGAGAGATCCTGTGAATCGTTCATCTTTCTGAAGTGAGTCTGCTGACTACTGTTCAATCTGCTGTCATTCTGTGAACTGAGAGATCCTGTGAATCATCATCCTTCTGAAGTGAGTCATCTGCTGTCATTCTGTGAACTGAGAGATCCTGTGAATCGTTCCTCCTTCTGAAGTGAGTCTTCTGCTGTCATTCTGTGAACTGAGAGATCCTGTGAATCGTTCATCCTTCTGAAGCGAGTCTGCCGACTACTGTGTTCAATCTGCTGTCATTCTGCGAACTGAGAGATCCTGTGAATCGTTCATCCTTCTGAAGTGAGTCTGCTGACTACTGTGTTCAATCTGCTGTCATTCTGTGAACTGAGAGGTCTTGTGAATCATCATCCTTCTAAAGTGAGTTTTCTGCTGCCATCCTGTGAGCTGAGAGATCCTGTGAATCATCATCCTTCTGAAGTGAGTCTGCTGACTACTGTGTTCATCTGCTGTCATTCTGTGAACTGAGAGATCCTGTGAATCGATCATCCTTCTGAAGTGAGTCTGCTGACTACTGTGTTCAATCTGCTGTCATTCTGTGAACTGAGAGTCCCTGTAAATCATCATCCTTCTGAAACTAGTCTACTGACTGCTGTGTTCGATCTGCTGTCATTCGGTGAACTGAGAGATCCTGTGAATCACCATTCTTCTGAACGAGAGTCGGTTGACTGCTGCGTTTGAACTGCTGTCCTTCGACGAGCTGGGGCATCCTGGAGGGAAGTACAGTAACCCGGAGTCCTTCCGTTGCTATTTTAAGTGTTATTAATAAATAAAAAGAAGAGTTTTTATACTATCTGTTGTCCTGCCTGATTGTTGCCTTAGGCGTCGGCTCCTCCGGAGTGTGGTTATTAACCCTTGGCCTGGGAAACGGTGACACAAACAAACAAAGCAATGTTCAAATACAAAGGTCAATTTGAGCGATATTTCACAAATAAATACAAACCATCCTACAAATTGTAAATAACCTTTGAACAAATACCAAATCTAGTGCACACAAATGCATATCTGTCTGTTAGATTGTGAGACACTTGGCTTTTTATGAGATCTCTTGGCTCGATTTTCTCACAAATGCAGTTGAGCATCTTCCTCTTCTAAAACAGTAAAAACAGGGATTAATTGAGCGGTGAACAGGTGAGTTTCTGTCTTACTTTATCTATAATAAACATCTTGAGGTTTTCCTTTGCTAAATGCTTATTACATATCTAGACAGAAATCCACATTAGCACTTACTAGCACTTTACTCTCTCTCATTCTTCCCCCTCGCCATGTTGGTCTGTAGGTCAGGCTTGGACAGGCTTCCTCTGTTGGCCGCATGTTGAGGGCTGGGGGGTGGAGGGAGGTGTGGAGGGGACTGCCGTTCCTGGCCCATAGTGAGGTGGGCGGTGTGAGAGGGGGACATTTTTTTATTAAATGGTAGTCATCTGTTAACCATGACTGATAATACACATGGGGCCTTTCTATTCACTAATATTTCAGAAATCAGTCCCTACCTTGAGTAACTGTCCGCATGTTAAATGCGGTTGCAGGGAGACGAGGTGGTGAACAGTGGTGTTGCTGCCCATGGTCAGGTGCTAAGGGAGAGACATTGGTATTAAATGGTTGTGATGTGTTAACCATGGTAGGCTGCGAGGCGTGGAAGCTACAAGGCCAAACAATGGCAAAAAAAAAAAAACTCTGGTCATGCTGAACATGAATTTGCATGTTTCAACATTTTGGTATACACTACCTATTTCAACCCCATAAATGGATTGACATTGAAAATCTGAGATGGTAATGCAGATGCAATCTATTGATTTGAAACCGAGTAACCATTGCTGTGTTAATATAGATAGGGCCACTGTATTCAATATTATTTTGGAGAACAATGTTTACCTAGACAGTGTTCTCCAGGTAGAGGAGTAGGTCCTCTGCTGCCTGGCACTCGGCGAGATGGAGGAGCTGAAGGAATGGATACAAGGAGAGGGGAATATCTTTAGCACTAAGAATGTTAACCATATCTCTAATATTAATATTATGATTTGTTATTTTGATGTTAAGAGATCATTCCTTACTCTGCCGGTGCAATTGGCTTGGGCTTCAACTGATATACCAGCCAAGTTGGAAGGTCGTGGCATCCTCAGAGATGCAAAGTCACCTGGCTCTTCTTCACTCTCAGCAGAGTCCCCAAAGCGATGGCTGTTAAGTAACCATTATGGTTATTGCAATCCCAAAATTGCCAAATATGCATATAGTACAAGCATCTCTGGTCTATTTTTGAATGCAATGCGAAATAACTTCCTATTACTGTAGAAACATAACAAAAACCAGACTGAACACACTTACACTGGCTTCCTGAATCTTTTCTGTTCCAGCCGGTCTGATATTGATTCATAAGCCTAATGGCGTCTTTGTAGTGGTCTGAAATTGAATGTTAAAATGAACATGAGTTTCAAATTAGCTGTAGAGCTGCACAGATTATTATTATTATTATTATTATCATTTTTATTTAACCAGGTTGGTCTCATTGAGAACACAAAATACAAGAGAGACCTGGCTAAGAATAGCATCATGAGATATAAATGGAGTATTTTAAACAATGCAAGGCAAAGACAATTTCATGTGCATTTTCAGAACATAGAAATAATACGTTATTTAAGGAGAAGCAACCATGAAATTATTTTTAAACAAGAATTTTATGAATTGGCATACCACACGTTCTGACGACCTTTCCATCATATCTTGGCCAGTTTGGCTCATGCTTCTCCTCGTTAGCAGCAGCCCTCTTCACAGGTTCAGTGCTCTTAAAGCTGGGCCAGTACACCATCCCGTCATCACACCAGTCAATTGGCACAACAGCAATGTCCTCGCTCGCTTGAAATTCAAAGGCATCCTTAATGTAGAAAGAAGGAAAAGGGGTATTTATTAATCATCAAAACAGGAATAACATGGACTAAAGCATGCACAAGTGTACAGTGTGTACAAATAAGTAGTGGGGGCAGTGTTTCTGGACCTGAAAAAAGCCTTTGATACTGTTAACCACGAAATTCTTTTAAATAAATTGCAAAATTGTAATTTGTCACATGATGCAATAACTTGGTTTAGATTGTATCTCGAACACAGGCAGCAGTGTGTTAAAATAAAGTCCACCCAGTCATCTGTCCAAACTTGTCGATTCGGAATTCCACAAGGTTCAATCTTAGGCCCTTTACTTTTTAGTTTATATATAAATGATCTTCCTGACAGTTGCAAAGGGGTTAAATGCCAAATGTATGCAGATGATACAATTATATATGTCTCAGCAAAAACCCCTCAGATTGCAGCGGAGATGCTTTCAAAAGAACTGAACGGTGTATCACAGTGGCTCCGAAATAATCATCTAACCCTAAACTATGATAAGACAGTCTCTATGTGCTTTTCAATAAAAAGAAAGGTCAATGATAATTTTTGAATAAAGATTGATGATAAGGAGATAGATGAGCTACATGAATTTAAATTTTTAGGGGTTATTTTAGATTCTCATCTTAAGTTTGATAAACATGTAAAGAAACTATGCAGAACTGTCAGGACAAATTTAAACTGCTTCCGATTAATAAGACAATATATACCCCTTAAGGCAGCACAGCAGTTTATGCACTCTATGATATTTTCTCATTTATCGTATTGCATAACTGTGTGGGGTCAGGCCAACCAAACAACTATTACTAGCACTAAAAGTAATGGACCAGAAATCTGTAAGATGGCATCACTGCATCATTCTAAGGAAGCATAATATATTGAGTTTTGACAGTTTTGTCAGTTTTTCATTTTTAAAACTAACTTTTAAGTGTGTGACCAACCTTGCACCAGAAATATTCTGTCAACTAGTAGAGAAACAAAAAAGTGGAATAAGAACTAGAGGTACAATAAGTGGAAACTGTATAGCTGCAAAACGTAGAACAACTTTTGGTCAGACATCATTTTCAGTAAGAGGCATACATTTGTGAAACGCTTTACCATCTGAAATTAAAACATTGACAGAACTCAAGGTTTTTAATACACATTTAAAGCAATGGCTGAAACAGAAACAACTTTGTGAACACTGACTGTACAGGATACAACACAATGCATACAAACATAATGTTGCATATGTTAGCACGCATAGACATATGCAGCCTTTTGTGTTTTTGTATGGTTAAATCTGCTAGATTTTGTTTTATAGTTTTATATCTACTTAAGCCCATATCTTTTTTCAAGTATGGGATGAATTTGTAGTATGTTTTTTAATAGTTACATATCTTACATTCAATACTCTGTAATTGCTGTTTTATTTCATAAGCCTAACCAGGGACAGGGGTTGCAAATTAGTCTTGGCTAGAAACCTGTATGCATGGCATCTACTTTGTATTTATTATAAAGCAATGTTTTATGTATTTGTCCCTGTCAAATAAATCTTAAATAAATAAAAAGTAAGATGGGCTGAAACTTTACTTGAATGGTGCCCCAAGGTGGGAAGAAATATAAGGAAGGAAAATGTACAGGTCACATGTACAGGTCACAATATGGTATTGAGAAAGGTGGGACATGTTCTAAATTGCATTTTTAAATTCAGCATAAAATATAATTTCCCCTGGCATTTTGTTTTGAGGGATAATATGTCATTTCATATTTTGAAAACGTGAAATTATGGGTGTAGTGTATGGAAAAATACCAACTTTGTCAAATACTTACAGCAAATTTTCATCCAGAGTAATGGAAGTCATAGTCAGAAGTCAGTAGTCAACTATATTATTAGAGTTTTTTAACTTGAACTGATTGTTTAAATTAATTAATTGATTGATTAATTGATTGATTGATTGATTGAACTGATTTGTGTTTCCCATGCCAACAACAATTGGGCCCACAAAATGCTCCCTTTTCAGTGTTATGTCTGCATCAGCATCCAAATTGGTAGCTGTAACCTCCGAAAGATGCCGAATGAGTTGAGGTAAAGGGAACTCAGGTTTTCTAATTAGTTTTTTTATTTTTCTGAGGTGGTTCTTATATGGGAATGCTGAAAAAGAGTCCAGACAGCCATGCCTCTTCACCTCGTCTGACAGTGGACATTGTACACAATCTGGTCTGTCCTCTACAACTAACCAAAATGGTTTACAAAAGATTTTTGCATTTGTCCAGCATAGTCAGCAAGGTTGAGATGTTAAGGGCTTACCAAAATGGATATAGCAGTTGACAGAAGCATGAAATTGTAGTTCATGGTCCGGTCCAGGAATCCCGCCAGCACCACAGGGCCAGTGTACAGTAAGAACGGTCCAACTCCCTAAGCGACCGTGGTCTCCTGGCAAACTCAATTGGCACGTAGGGCCTCTCATTGACTGGAGTTTGCCTGACATCCTGTCTACTATTAATGCAGTCTTACTGTCAATGGACCCCGGAGCCAGGTCTGGAGCAGTTTACTTATGATCCCCAAACACACTAGATGCATATAATCCAAGGGAAACTGCAATACCATGCATTTTCAGAATCCGAACCTGATGTCCCATCACCATCACAATACACATCATCAAAATTTGCCCCCAATTCCATGTGTTCTTCAGTAAAAACTCGCACCTCTGGCATTGCATGTGCAGCTGAAGAGGGTGGGGCAGTGTTCTCAGAAAGAACTATGTCACCTGCCCCTATTCCTGTCATGTCCATATCAGTCCTGTCAGTCATGTCTGTCCTAACTTGATGAAGCCTTTTTGAATGTCTAAACGTGTCCTTCGCCTTAAGGTTGACACGGAGACAGGTACAGTCTTTCTATTCATTTTTGTTCTAAAAGAAACATTTCAAGAAAGACAGGTTGCAGGTTTTTTTTCAAGAAAGACAGGTTGCAATCAGGTGTGTAAAAATGATCATCGTTTCTAATGTTGTACTTAAATAAATACATTGTTGAATGGTGGTGTTGTCTGTTTCATTGCTACAAACTAGACAAGAAGAGAGAAATAGAGCAACATTGAAAATCTGGGATGCACTTCTTGATTCGGCCCCATGAATAGGTCTAGATTTACATTGAAAATGAATGTTTAAAAAATGTCTCAATCCATTTGGGACGTGTTTTTCGTGGCCTATCTGCTTGGCCTTGACATTTCCTTTGTTTGTTTGAAAATAATTATAATAAGTAATTATATTAAGTTCAGTGAAAAATCAGCAGCTGGCAGCAGGAAGTAGCTGCCAATAATACTGGACATCAGCCGCCGCTAATAACCAGAAGGCGGAGGTGGATGCCGCTTTTAGCCAGGCAAATAAGTTATTATATCAATTTATATAAAATTTTAGTACTAATTTAAATAAAATAGGCCTACTTCTATTAGTAATTATTTTATATTATTTGATTAAAAAAGGTTTATCAAGTAACGAAGATCATAAACATAATACCAAAAAGAATTAAGCTACACTTCCTCCGACACGCTGTATAATTAAAAATACTGTTTTAAAACCGTTTTCCAGGTTAGTGGGGGTGCATAGCGCTCACAACCAACATGAAAACCGTAGCTAGAATGTTCACTTAGCGTTTTGTTTTGTTGTTAAACTGTGTAAAATGAGCGGTGACGTTAAGTCACCCTATGGTACCGTCTATTTGCTGGATGGTTTCAAGCTAAGACGGTTAAGACGGTTTCTAACATTAGCAGATAAGCCCGCACTTTTTGACGTTCAAACAGACGCCAATACTCATTAGTTATCTGAACCGACTCAAACAGTGATTAAAATGCCGAAGCTTAATTTTGATTATAAAGAGGATGGCAGATAGACACAACAAATGAGACCAAAATTGCCAAAATGCAAACTTAATAATGCACAGCTAGCGCTAAATCATTATCCACGAGTGAACATGCTAAAGTTGTCCTAATATCAAACAATGACATTACAATCATTAATAATGTTACATGATGATTAAAAAAAACAATGTTTACTGTGAATGTTGCAATATGTCAATATATCAATAACGTACTTACTCAAAAGAGGGTTCAGCGCAACCATGTCCCAGCGAAGAAAGTCTCGACTGATATCGGCTCTTGGTGTGCTGCAGTTCAACCCTTACAGTAAAGGCGTCCGCGTCCGAGGATCCGGCATGGGTCCGCACTGGATCCGCTGTTTGACAGTAGCATTTACGGCGGCGCCCGGAGGCGGAGCTGATCCTCTGGGCGGCACCAACACGAATGTGACAGTCACGCGGGTTTGGCGACTTGAACACAGATACGGACTACCGGCACATCCGGGAACTCAACTGTCAATTTCGTAACCGCCCCTTTTTAGGGGAAAACAAACTAGACTTCACATAGACTTATATACAAAATAGGGGCACAAAACAACGTTTTGTGACGGTTATAACTTCAGAAATCACTTAAATTAAATATGTTGAGTAATTATATGTCCACCCTGCCTGCCATAGAGCATGAAAGATACATCCACAAACTTAATCTGGTCAATTTAAAAACATGTCCCTTACTCATTCTACCAGTGTCAAATTGATGTACCAACCCCCCCCCCAGTGGCCAGAAGTGTCTTACCCGGACATTTACTTTTACCTCATCGAGTCATCAGAATGATTTTACTTCATTTTTTTAAGTAAACATCTTTAAATGGTTATATTATGTCTTTATATTTAGAGTACCTGAGTGCACTTTTCTGTCCAGCCATACAATAGCCTGATTTAGCTTTCGATAGCATCATCCCTAATTCATGATATTTCCATAAAAGCAAGATATGGATGATGATGGCTGGCAGAGATGGGCATAAATACATGGAAATGTATTTAAAATAAAAATACAAAATACTGTGTGGAAAAATATATTTAAAATACAAATACAAAACAGTCGTACTGTGTGAAATCTTTGGCTTTGGCATGTTGTAAGGTTATGTTGTAAGGTTACCACTTCCTGAATGGTATTTCCCTAAAAGTGTGCGTGAACCTGTTCAGAGACGCTCTATGACGCTGCGCCGGTTGTGCGCATCCGCCTAGGAGGCTCCTGCTGTGTGGGAAATGATGTGATATGTGTATGCTATGTTATGAAGAAAACTAACAAGGAATTTTTTTTGTGACCTTGTATTCATTATAGACACATTGTGCAAGTATCCGGTTACACGTGTCGTCGTCGTCCAGTTTAATTTTCTCCGGTCCGGATGCCATGATGACCTGTCAGTAGCTGAATGTGATAAGCTTTTATAACCTAAGCCCACCAAACGGGGTTAGGTTATGGCGTGACCGCACTTCTCCAGGCACAGATGGCGTGACCGCACTTCTCCGGAACTCAGATGGCGTGACCGCAGTGGCTCGCCAGTCCCGACTCCCTCCGCGAACATTAGAGTTAGAACGAAAACCAGGAATCCAGGAACTCCAATCCGGAAAGCATCGATTTCAATTCAGCATCAACTCAATTCACAGCAAGTACTCGACAAGATGATGATATAAAATCTTGTGACCTTGTATTCAAGGTCAGGTTTTTTTTCTTTTGCCTGTTTTTCTTTCTGTCTGTTCCTGATTTTATATCATCATATGGTCGAGTACTTGCTGTGAATTGAGTTGATGCTGCATTGAAATCGATGCTTTCCGGATTGGAGTTCCTGGATTCCTGGTTTCCTGGAACTCTCATGTTCGCGGAGGGAGTCGGGACTGGCGAGCCACTGCGGTCACACCATCTGAGCTCCGGAGAAGTGCGGTCACGCCATCTGTGCCTGGAGAAATGCGGTCACGCCATCTGTGCTCCGGAGAAGTGCGGTCACGCCATCTGTGCTCCGGAGAAGTGCGGTCACGCCATCTGAGCTCCGGAGAAGTGCGGTCACGCCATCTGTGCCTGGAGAAATGCGGTCACGCCATCTGTGCTCCGGAGAAGTGCGATCACGCCATCTGAGCTCCGGAGAAGTGCGGTCACGCCATCTGAGCTCCGGAGAAGTGCGGTCACGCCATCTGCTCTTGTGCACTTGTCATCTGTCTGTCAGACCTAATTGGTCTGTCCAGACTGGTCTGACTTTTGGTGGGCTTAGGTTATAAAAGCTTATCACATTCGGCTACTGACAGGTCATCATGGCATCCGGACCGGAGAAAATTAAACTGGACGACGACGACACGTGTAACCGGATACTTGCACAATGTGTCTATAATGAAACAATGGCTTTGAAAAAAACTAGATATTGTAATGCAGTACTGCAGGTTGATCGCGACGACTTCCATCAAGTTGCAGTTTTTTGCGTAGAAAACTTTTTTTTTTTTTTTTTTGATGAAGTGCTTTATGCAAAAAGAAAAAAAATTAAAGAGAACCTGGAAAAGCTAAAAAAGTCAAACCCAAATCCCCCAGTCGTGTCCCAACATCTTCTCTCATGGCAGGAGGAGATGGCTGTGGAGAGGGAGATGGGAGGAGAGGAGGATACAAGAGTAGGGAGGTTCGAGAACAATGTGCAATGTGGAAAGGAGGACACAAGTGATGGGAGGGAGGGAGAACAATGTGGAAAGGAGGACACACGTACCCCAACATGTACTGATTAGACTGAAAAAGACAGAGAAAGATAACAGGGATCTTAGAGCACAGATTTCTTTTCTGAGAAGAAAAATAAAGGTCCTCGAAAGCCAGAACACTCCCCAAATTCTTAGGTAAAAATATGAAAAAACACAGCAGCCCAGATCACAAAACACATTTGGTGAGTATTTCAGATGGGGGTGAGTCGTTTGTTTTCTTTTAAAAAAATAAATTTTTAGGGGTTTAAGCTTCTAGTGTAATTGTAAGGATTTTTATTTTTAGGGGTTAGAAGGCTGTGAGACATTTCAAAGAAATAGGCCAGTGGAGGGTGATATTGTGCCTTTCAAACATTTTCAAACATCTAGTAGCTGGTTCCCTCCCATGAATCGACACCGGAGATAGTGGGGACAGTGCAACTCACCACGGGTACACAGCATTATAAGAACTGGATGCTGGGTGAGGGTTCGGTAGTCGACCTGTTGCCAACCTTGAGGTGGTGTGAGTTGAGGGTCAGCCAGTCAGATCAGGACCTCTGGGCACGGGCTGTTCTCAGGTCTCGCCAGACCCACCATCTTAAGCCCAAAACCGTAGCTGGCGTCCAGGGTAAGGTGGGCTAACCATTTGGTTCCGGGTACTGTATGACCTTACTCGCAGTAGCACGAGCGAGAGGTCTACAGTGATGCATATGAAATAACTATGACTCTGAACATCCCTAAACATGACGCTTCAGTATACCTGGAAGAGAGGTTATCCCTTCAAAAGAAATTCATGAGAATGTCCAAAAATCAGAATATCATACTGGATGGTAGGTCGCCCAGAATAATAAGCTACCCTGTAGGAGCCTCGGGATTGAGCTCCTGTGGCACATTTAGATCCCCTCGCCGTCCCGGAGCCAGGGATCATAGAGGCGGCAGTGGCTCACCCGGTTGCCAGACCCATGAAACGAATGCTAGGTTACGAAAATGTGCGGTCGTACTGACTCGTGTTGGAGACAGTACGCCGGATATGCAAAACGCAGAACACCTTGGAAGAACGAGTCCTGTCAGAGAAGCCTTGGGAGCAGTGCAAGCTGCTGCTTCCCAGATGGAGAACCCCGCCCAGGGAACTCCACTTATGGGGGAGATGCAGGGGGGAGTCGCCGGAGTGGTGGTTTTGTTGCCGCTCAGGGGCTTCACCTGTGTCTTGTGTGGCGTGTCGACTAGCGCCTTAGCGTGGGTGAGGAGACACTTCTCAATCCAGCATGGAAAGGTGCTAGTTAGATACATTTGTAGAATGTGTGGAAAAACCTCGGACTCTGCGCATCCCATAGCCTGTCACATCCCTAAATGCTGAGGAAAGAAGTTGCCGCACCGGCGGGTGCGGTAAGGTGCGAGGGGTGTGAGGCCACGTTTGCAACGGAACGAGCGTGGAGTATACACGAACTACACATCCACCCAGACATACAGAATAAGAAAAGGATCGCATTTAAGCGAAAAAGGGGAAGTTCTGCCTGTCGGCAGACTAAGGTAGAGACAGAGACTCAGACGACCCTGGTGGACAGCGGGGAGACCGCAGTCAAGGAATGTCCTGCTAAACGGCTTAGATCCCGCTCTGCACGGGATAGTGAGGACCTGTTTGAGCCAGTGGCAAGTACGTCGGTCCCTCCCATTCAACCCAACTTGCTAGAGGGCGACCTCGTGATCCTCATCCACCTCCAGAGAGGCGGCCCGCAAAATAGTGAGCGAGGGGGTGGGCGACGACGCGGAGATCGCTCACGTGCTGGAGGCCTGGTTGGATGGATGCGACCAGCTACCCGAACTGGTTGAGGCGGCGACGCAAAGGATACTCCAAGGATGTACCCATGGAGGGGAGAGTGGTCCAAGGAGGGGGGCATCAACGAGAACCAGGAAAGCCCGGCCCCGGTACCGAAGGTGGCACCAACAGCAAGCTCTCGCCTGAAGGTTGAAGCACTCGATGGAAGGTCGCAGGAACGATGGAAGGTCGCAGGAACGATGGAAGGTCGAGCACGATCTGTGCTCCGGAGAAGAACGGTCACGCCATCTGTGCTCCGGAGAAGTGCGGTCACAAAAAAGATTATTGTTCCACATCTCACATACTACCACTGTGGTGATTTTCATGTTGTTCTACTGTTTTATTATTTAATAATTGCCTGCCAAATCCATGAACATTTACATTGCTATATTGGCATTTTTGATAAATTCATTAAAAAATCTAATCAAATTGTTTTCTCCAAACTCTACCAGATTATTGTTCCACATCTCACTGACTACCACTGTGGTGATTTTCATGTTGCTTTTCTGTTTTATTCTTTAATAATTGCCTGCCAAATTCATGAACATTTACATTGCTATACAGGAATATTTGATAAATTCATTAAAAAAAATTATAAGTACAGAATTTATATTAATAATGCGTTTAAATAGGATTTCAGTAACTTGGCTTTCTGAAGCCAACTTAAATACATTTCTTAAAATACAAATGAAATACCTTTTTTTCATTTACTTCCCATCTATTCATCTATGTTTATGAGGTGTTTTGGGGATATGAATTATTATTATTTTTGACTAACTTACTGCAACCTTCTTAAAATAATAATAATGATAATGATGATAAAAATTAAATATGAGTTGTTTCTGGATATTGATCTAGGTGTTAGATGCAGAAATCCGCCATCTGCTGGTCAGAGAAAAATTTACGGTTTTAAATAGGTGTTATATTTTATAACCCATAACTCCAATAGCTTAGCTAACAAACGGTGTAAGTTAAGTTATTTGAACAACAGCTTATTTTTCACTTTATCTTTTAAGATACGAATACCTTTTAGTTAATTTTTTTTTGTCTTTTCAAATCTACATTTTGTTAAGGCTAAACCTAAGGCTATTGTGGCCAAAATGTTACTGAGGGAAACTGACTTGATCAGTAGATAGTTTTGAATAATGTTTAGTGCGTCTTTGTTCATTAATATGATTGTTATCATCCATTTCCTGAGAATATGACTACAGATCATATTTGATTACATTCAACTTTATTGTCATTATGCAAAGTAATGAAACATGTATTTTGCACAGTATAACATACAGTTGTTTATATAGAGCAATTGTAGGGAACTAGGATCAATATAACTCAAAGGGTGATTGAATTACAGTGACTAAGAACCTAATTTATTTGCAAATTATTTAGAATTAATATTTAACACTTTATCAACTATTCGTCCACCGATAAATTGAGATTAGGGTCTTTTATTAATTCTGGATATCATATTATCCTGTGGCCTACAGTTATAATATCTGTAACAACAATCAGATGGCCAAATTCCGCCAGTTGATGAAATTAACTAGATTCTAATTATACAAACAAAGCCTCCATTCTTCCATTCAGAGACCAGAACACAGAGAACATGTCTTGGGACTTTTAAATAAGTTAATGATCTTCTAACTAAGATAAAGAAGTGTTCTGTCACATTGACATGTGACAAACGCCGCCACTCGATCTAGAGATCCCGTGGGGATCCTCGCATGGCCGGAGGGATGACACCTCACAAGATGGACATTGTCTCAACAAACAATCAACCACTATCCTGATGTTAAACTCATCAACTCAAAAGAGTACGTACATACATGCACATACATATAGGATTCCCCGGAAAGGAAGAGGGGGGGGGAATGGAGCACGAGTTCACCCCCACTGTTGAACGCTCAACGAACTCTGCATACAACAACCACACACACACACACACAGAGACAATCATTTTGTGACAATCGTTCATGCTTTAAATGTATGAAGAGTTTTTCTTGTTGTGTTTTATTATTCCCATGTAACCAATCCTATAATCATGATCTTTATGGTATGTAATCAACCCTGATATGCGCTAATCACGAAGAAACATGTATCTTTGTCTCACTAGCTTACAATTATACCATGCGTGGTATTATTTGGATCAGAGAAATCTAATGGTATTGAATTCTTAACCCAAAGTGCAACATTAGGCATTCTTTTATTAAATACCCGTTTAGAAGTGTATTTTGACTTAGTTTTATCTTCTCTGCACATTGCCCGGAGGACGTGTATTTTGCAAACATAGAAGGTTGCCGCCACGCCTCCTCCCAAACGATTGGACCAGGCGCGCAAGAAAGGCGTGCCTCTAGCTCCTTCAAAACATGGAGCGTCCCGTCTGTTTGGTGCAAGTTTTTACGCCAGAGAGAGACCCAACCATCCTGCGAACTCCCGCCGGAGTTCTTCTTCTTCTTCTTCTTATTCGTCGTTTTTCTACTTTGTTTTAATCTAAGTTTCTTTCTTTTCGATCTACCTCAGTTTGATAATTTGCCTTCGTTCAGTGTATTCACGAACGAAACGAGTTTAAGATTAATCATCTACCGTACAGGCCGCAGCTGAAGCAATCGCAAACATCTGCCTCCTACCGGAAGACGCTCCAGACACTCCGACCAAGCTGCCTTTATAAACACAACTGCACAAAAGGGGCCGTAAACGCAAGTAACGTACTTAATCTGATTTCAGTGCTGTTTTAAGGTTGTTTAGAGCTTACTAAGCCTTTGGGTCTCGTGTTGAATTGTTTTGAACTGTTTTCTCTCTCACACTCTCTCTCTCTCTCTCTCTCTCTCTCTCTCTCTACAATATTTCGTATTGCAATCATTTTTGTTAATTGTTTGTTTTGCTATGCATATTTACTCCTGCGTGATTTAATAGTTTATGTAATCTTTAGTTGTGTTTAGTAAATTTCATAATCATTTTGAATCAAGTCTGTCTCATGGTTCCATACTTTGAAGCCTCTGAAAATGTCGATATAAGTTACCTGCTCTACCTGATTTAACTATTGAAATATTTTAAAGTGCCTTACACGAAATATCATTCTTTTGTGGCCACAGAAATGATATAATCGCTGTTTACAGGCCGATATATTGTGATAAAGAATTAAGTCTCGCTCCAGTCCGCCGGACGGACAGATTGCTTGATAGATTTTAATCACATCAAAATTTACTCTGATAATTGACCGAATCTTACCTATAGGAATAATTACTACGAGCAATCGTGTTAATTATTCATATACGTGAGGTTTAGCCTCGTCCCTATTTGGGATAATCAAACTCGTGTATGCGATAATACATATTCATTATCTCATGAATAGTATTCCCCATTTGAGTTAACAATTTCCCCAAAACAAAAGTCATTATCGCTACATAATATGGTGTTATAGAATGCGGGCATTTTCAAACTTCATTTTGGGACCAATATTCAGATACATATTCTTGTGTGTTTGTGGAATTTAATATTGTACGCGCGTTTTGCATTGTGTAATGATAAGTCGACTCGAAAACTGAGCAAGGCAAGCTGTTTGAGTAACACACCAGTATTGCTGAAAGAAGCCCAAAGCACTTCTTTTTGCAAGACTGGATGTGAGAAAAACTGCAGTCACACAGTATTGCACGGCCCAGCTCGGAGGAAAATAATAATTTTCTGCTTGGCTGCGGCACATTTTAATACTGTCCGAAGTCCTGGTGAACGAAGAAATCTTCACTCAGGCCTATTACCGATGTGTAACTGCCTGGGGCGAGATTCCCCCTGACAGTAAAAGATCTTTATTTGATTCGTTAGCAACGAATAACTTCGGGTTTTCAAAACGCCGGCTTAGCTAACCGGTGGGAAATCCCGTTTCATTTTCTGTGCCAACCAAGCACAAAGAGATCCGCCGTGGTCTTCAAAGGTATACTTGTAAATGTGTACACTTGTTTCGTTGTAAAAGGAAATCTGTGTGCATTGAAAACTGTTGTGTTCCTTAACCAGATTTAAGCGCGTATCAGTTTCAAAGTACCGCACTTGTGAGTTTGGTCCGCGTGAGCGCGACACTGCCACCGCGTGACAATAGCAGGTAAAGACCTGCTTCTAATTTGCTTCCTTCTCGTTGTGTTTCCTCCAAATTCACTGCGATGATTATCTAAAGCTGACTAAATACATTTGCAGCTTGCTAGTTCGTAAAACAAACCTCCTGTTTTGGACTGAGAAGATTTTATTTTGAGTTCAATTCACAGAAGTGAATTAGGGCTTAAGTCATGGAATTTCTCAGCCCAAAATCACTGATAGTTCACGTGGAGAGAAACAAGCGCCCCTAGCGGCCGCACTCCTCCAGGTCAGCTATCATTCTTCTGCTCAATTCATCTTCTGCTCTACCCTGTTTCATCTCTACCGGCCTCGGTGACTCTGTCTGTTTGTAATTTTTTTTATTCATTGCTAATAACTTCAGCGGTATGGTGATGTATTATCAGAAATCATTCTGATTCCCTTGCAAAACTTTTATTTTATCCTTCCCCAGTGTATCTAGATTTGATTTGAATTGGAACAACATTTTATTATGATTAATTCTTTTTTTTTAATATTTTTTTTTTATTAATTATTTTATATGTTAAGATTTAATTTCTCCCTGTAAATCTCTCACATTTCAGTCATTTGATAGCCAAGTCCGCTATCAGCCTCCCACTGAACTTTGTATGAAATTACATTTGTTTTTCCCGATGAGTATTTTGTAATCATTACAAACAACCTCGGTGTTGTTGTGATTATTATAAGAGATCATTCTAATTCTGTCAATTTCCCCCAGGCTTATTTGGATTTGAGTTTAAAACAATTTGAATTAACTTTAAATTGTGCCAAACAGTCAAGGTGAACCACAGAGAGGAAGTGCGCCCCCAGAGGCTCCAAAACCCACTACAGCGGCCTACCGCTCCCCTTCCTGGTCTTCACCTGCATTGGGTTATTGCTAACTTCCGAACGGGTTAGGATATTTTCAATAACTACCATCCATGTCTAATCACTTTCTGTGCTATCATTAGTTGGCAAAAGCCGTTCATCTCTTAATTTGGTTTTTCCTTTCCAGGTTAAATTAATTTTTTTCGTCAAAGTCATATTGATTATACTTTATCCCTTTTCAGGTTGATCATAGTTTCTGTTTTATTTCTACATACCTAAATTACTCAATTCGGTTAAGCAAGAAAATCTTAATTCACTTTAAGCCCCCTTGTTCATTCCGTCTTGCTGTTGTATAGGTAAAAATCCCAGCACCTGTGGTGGACTGCGGTGGTCCCTGGCTGATCTCAGCGAGCGGGTCTGCCGACTGACGTCGCTGGCACTGACTGTGCGGTGGTTCCCGAGTTCTTTTATCTCTGCCACAGGTTGTGGCACGCATTAAGTGACATCAGCAACTTGGTGCTTCGAAGGTTCAACCACCAAGCCGACGCACAAGTCAATTGTTGGGACAGGGGCACAAACCATAGGCGAAAGCGCCACTCCAGTTCGCTGGTGGGTTCTGGGCACCGCCCACCTTTGCAGTGCGATCGGCCGGTTGATACCTAGAAGATTACCAGGTTGTGTTTACAGTCACAAGCTGTTTGAGAGGGCGCAACCGTGACACAGAGCAAGGAAGAGCCGGGGTCACGGCGGTCGGGTGTTTGGTGGCGCCGGAGAGTTTGACCACGCTCGCTGGGGCCAGCTGAGTTCGACCCCAGTTCACCTCAGGTAAAACCAAATTTTGATAAAACCCTGCCACTTAAAATAAGCCACAGAATATTAGATATTTCCCCAGATATATATATTTTCTAAGTGTTTGGTTTACCTCTTTCTCCCTAAGACAGTTATTAGTGGTTACACTACAGCGCAGGTCAATTCACTTAGGTGTTATTTTCACTGCGATATTTTCTTGTCTTGTTTTTCCCTCTATCTTCTCTTCCTTTTGGTTTGTTTTGTTCTGTTGTAATTTGTTTTCTTTCAGTTCACCAAGAGACCCCAAGGAAGCTAAGTAATAGTGACAACCGAGCAGCCACTATTTCGGGTCCCACGCTGACCCGCGTAAATTGGCCCACCTAACTGTCTACATCAGTTAGCCAAATTTCTATAGACGGCACGGCCGTACTACAGCTCGTTAGCCACAAAACAAATTTGCATTGGCCCTGTTTTTTTTTGTGTGTGTTGTGCTTCTCTCGCCCACTAGAATGTCACGCGCCTCCAGTCCCGCGGCCCATTGGAGCAATCTGGATGCTTGGTTAAGTGCCATGACAACCGGCTGTCTGCCCAAGGACACTGGCGATCCAAAATCCCTGACCCGACAGGAACTGGACGCCAACGTAGACCGGCTAATGTCCAACGACCCCACACAGACCTACAGTTCAAAGGAATGGAGTAGGATAATCGGAAGTCTCGCTCACAATTTAGTGGCACAGGCACGTCTGGCGGAGGAGGACAACGCCAATCTGGAAAAGGAAATCGCAGGACTAAAGACTAAACTGAAGGAGGCCCGCAAACAGAAGGACAACGCGCAGGAGCATCTGGATCAGCTACTTCTGGAGGTTGAAGCCAAGGACGAAACACACCCAGAATTACAAAAGGAAGTGGAAAGACTGCAAAAGGCCTTGGAGGATCTGCGCACGGACACAGACAAGAGAATGCAGTCGGAGAAACGCACCACGGAGGAACTCCAGGACAGACTGCGGCGTGGCGACGCTCTGTTAAAAAGAGCAGAGAGTGAATTAAAGGACAGAGAGACCAGGGCCAAGGCCTGTGAAAAACATTTACAAGCAGCCCGAACTGAAATTAACGAGCTTGTCCAACAGAGACATGATCTAAAGTATGAACTTGAGGTGACTCACCGAGAACTCAAACATGCTTACAAGCTGCAGGGCGACCTGGAGGGGGAAACACCCATCACTCAGTTTCCCCTCACCAGCGAGCCTGCACTTTTCAGCCAAGAACCCAGAGCTGAAAAGGGGGGTGAAAGCCCACCGCTAAAGACATCACTAGCCAGCCACCACGAGCCCCCACCAGCTGAAGAGGGGCGGGGTTGGGCCATCGGTCACAACACGGCCCATAAAGAACTGGACAAGCTGGCTAGAAACATCCCGACCTTCACTCCCAACCCAGCAGGAGGTCACGATGTTCACTCTTACTTACAAGACATTGACTTTCACCTACAAACTGTGGCCAATGTCACCACTTGGGATAAGTTATATCTTCTCAGGATCACTTCAAGCCGGGACGTGCGAAGTTTCCTTGACCGCCAATCTGAAACGGTCAAGAGGGACTACCCGCAATTGCAGCAAGCTCTGATTCGCGAATTCTCCGATCCAGAATCGGACCAAGGTATCATAGCAGCAATGGATCTGAGACAAGCCCGACTGGAATCCCCGCAAGCTTATTACGGACGCCTCAGACAAGCCTACTTCGGATCTCGTAATGAATCTGGCATGGAGGAAGACTGGAATTTCAAAACTTTGTTCCTGCGGAATCTTCATCCTACCCTATCACACCACCTCGGAGTTTTAGCCGAGCCACGGACTATGTCAATCCAACAACTGCGTGACCTGGCGCACAAAGCATACACCAAACAAAAGACTGTTTCTGAAAAGACAGTGAAAAACCCCACAATCTGCCCTGTCTCTGAGCACCGTTCAGAGCTGTCCCTAGAGGGCACACAGCACCCCAGTTACAAACCTGTCAACAGAGAGTCACGATCGTTCCAACCCAGCAGAGGTCAGCGTGGTCGTGGGGGTGCCCGCCCAAGGCAGCAGAACGACCGCTCTGGGGAATTCTGGGACCGGCCTCGCACCTCCCACAACCAAAGGGGAGGGGGCACCTGGGAAACCGTCCGGCAACCCAGAAGGAACCGACCTCCATCCCCCCGAACACCAAGCCCAGACAGGCGGCTGGGGGACCCCTCTCGACATGACACTGGTAAGCTGAAGTTGGAACCTAAATCCAACAGAAACAACACAGCCACGTCTGAAGCTGCAGAAATTCTGAGCATCCTGAGAGAATTTCTCCAAAAGAAACCTCGCAAGGAAGACAAGGATAAACCTGACACCGCATGACTAAACCTGAGGCCGGAAGCCAACTCCACTCCCAACGCTTCTCCCACTGACAGCCCCACAGACACTGTCAAACCACAGACTATGACACTCGCTGCTACATCACTAAGCAACAGCACCACTCACCCCCTCCAACTGACAGCCCCCCAGAACATTGTTTTGCAGTCACAGACTAGTGAACTCATTGTTGCATCACCATCTGACAACATCTCTCACTCACTCCAGCTGACGACTGCACTTCCGGAACAAAACACTGCACTTCCTGAACAAGACTGCAACAGCGCTCACACAAAGGTACCAGACAGTGCTGTCTTGGTGATCTGCACCCACAACGAGCCACACGAAACATACCCGCACTGTTTATCGATCTACACACAAGACCCTACACCAAAACTCCTTGGAAACCTGATCGAAAGAGGAATGGCACGCAAACTCTACCTCACCATCACATTGGAAAAGGAAATGAGACTCGAAGCGCTTGTGGACACAGGCTCTCACGCTCATATCTCACGCTCATATCGGCTGAACTCTTTGAAAAACTCAAATTTGAAGCTCAAAGACAGAATCGAACTCTTAACTTCCACACTTGTGAGCTGAATGTGCAGTCATACAGCCAAAATGACATCCAGCTCAGAAACGTAGCCCCCATTCACTTGACAATCGGTCCGATGAGCATAGTCCATCCGGTCTATGTCTCACCAATGAACATTTATCCATTCCTAATAGGCAAAGACCTGCTGGATCGATTCGAGCCGTTACTGGATTTCAAACACCTGCCAGTTTGGGCTCAAGTGCGTGAACCCCTCCCCCTCCAGCCAAACAAATCTGCTGAGGCAGACTGTCAGGTCACAGGGTTCACGGGAACTCCCTCAGCCAGACATGGCGACCCAGCCACAACAGCTGATCAGGGGTCAAGGTCACTACTCTGCACTTTCAAAACCAGCCAAGGCTCCGATATCTACTGCCCCCAGGTCAGGACTGACCTGCAGCTGCAGGATATAACCACAACAGACATCATTCTGGCACTATGGGCTGACAATTCCGCCATCAGTCTCTCACTATTCAATCAAATCATCGACAACACACCGGAATTGCCCTATACCAGCAAACGCACACGTTTCCCTCTCAACGCACATCCCTCCTCCATGATATCTGCCAAAGGGATCTGTGCTTTGCAATTAAAGTGGAATCACCGGTGCCTAACCCATTACTTCCTGATCCTTCCGGACCCAGTCCACGATGTCTACATTGGAGCAGACGTTTTGATCCGCCTCAAAGCTCATGTGGACCTGTTGAATCAGGTGATATGGGCCCCATTGACTTTACAGCCACCTGTTCCCAGCAATCCTGACAATCTACTGTCGGGGCAGACCATCCCAGAAGTCTGCACTCTAATCAACGAACAAGCAACAGTGGTACCAGCTTACACTAAAGGTGTCGCTGTACGCCTGAACATACGATCTGGCCAAACATTAAACCACTCGCTGGGTTTCTTCCAACCCTCACCTGAATGTGGGGACCTCGGACTCACACTCGAAGCCACACCCCTCATGGAAGTGTCCTCTCGGGTAATCTACATCCTGTTCAACAACTGCACCGCAACTGACATCAGCATTCCAAGGGCCTACAGGCTAGGCTGGCTAGTAAGCCATGACTTTCATGACTTTGAACTTGTATTACCCGTCATCGGGCCCCTCCCACCTGCACTGATACCTGAAGGGCACACAGACAACACAATGTTCACGTTACCCTTCCGACTCATTGCCATCACATCTGTCATGCCAGTGGCCAAAGACCATGTATGCAGAACTGAGCTGACAGAGGACCAACACCTCGCAGTGTACACAGTCTCCCACCAGCCTGTGAATGAGACTAATGCACCTGCTACGCCTTTAAAGATCAACCCGACTGATGACACAACGACAGAGGAGCCGTATCAAGGTTTTGAATCTCAAGTGCAGCAAATTCTACAAGATGCTGATGCGCTTCAGAACGACGCAGACCGCCAAAGACTAAGACAAGTCCTTTACAAGTTCAAAGAATCTTTTGCCAAAGACTCATTAGACTGTGGCCTTACCCACCTCCACACGGTGTGCATCCCCACGCATCCTGAGGCTCCTCCCACTTTCGTCAAGCAGTACAAAATTCCCATCGCCTCGCACGAACCAGTGCAAGAAATCATCGAATCCATGCTTGAGAAAGGTGTCATCCGTCCCTGTAACAGCACCTACTCTGCCCCCATCTGGCCCGTTCTCAAACCAAATGGGAAATGGCGGCCCACCATTGACTATCGAAAACTGAATCAACAGGTGCCGTTATCACGGTGGCCCATGACCCAGCTGGAACAGGAAATACCCCGAATCAGAGGAGCCACCATCTTCTCTACACTCGATGTGGCCTCTGGATTCTGGACCATTCCAGTGCACCCAGAAGACCAGCACAAGCTGGCATTCACATTTGGCAACCGACAGTTCACCTTCAACAGATGCCCGTTCGGGTATGCCAACTCACCAGCTGAGTTCAACATCTTCCTGAACAAAGCCTGCCCAGACGCCAGGATGAGAGGTAACCTGATTTACGTAGACGATGTTCTCATGAAGAGCACGACGGTGGCAGACCACCTGAAAGAAATAGACTATGTTTTGAACCAGTTAGCCGTGGCCGGCGCAAAAATAGCCCTCCACAAGGGACAGTGGTGTCGCACCAAGGTCAACTACGTGGGCCTGCTCATCGGATCCCAGGGTATCGAACCACAATCAAACCGTATCCACGCCATTCAAAACATCAAGCCTCCCACTAACGTCTCTGAACTACAAAGTTTTCTAGGAGTATGCAATTACTCTCGACAGTTCATCGAAAACTATTCGGACATCGCCAGGCCCCTCACAGCCCTGCTGAAAAAGGATTGCCCTTTCGTCTGGTCAGACGCTCAAGAACACGCCATGGCGGCACTAAAAATACATTTATGCTCAGCTCCCTGCCTTGCTTACCCCGATCCTCAAAAGGAATTCTACCTGGAAGCGGGTTTTTCTGACCAATGTCTCAGTGCTGGTCTATACCAACGGCACGATCAAGACAAGAAGGTGGTCGCATATGCCAGCAAGACACTTCTCCCTCCAGAGTGTAAATTCTCAGACTGCGAAAAAGCTTTGCTCTGCACAGTCTGGGCCATACAGCGTTTCTCCAACTACATTGGAGCACAGAAAGTTATCATAGACACTTGCCACCAGCCCGTAATGTTCCTCAACAGCCAACGCATCCGAGATGGCGTGGTAACCAACGCACGCATAGCCACGTGGTTAATGGCTCTCCAAGGACGTGATGTTGAGGCCCGATACGCACAGAATCACAAGTCGGCATTGGGAAATGGCCTGGCTGCATGTCAAAACTGCTCTGACAACTCACCTGCTGCGATGCTAGACACACCAGAGCCCCAACAGCCACAACTGACCTGTCACAGGTACTTTGACAAGAATGTGTGCGAAGGCATGCCCACAGCTTATGTCGACGGATGCTCCTACAACCACGAGGGCATCCTAAAGGCAGGTGCAGGTGTACTGTGGGTTGACAACCACCCATGCCCACCACAACACTTCAAACTGGGCCCCCAGTCCTCACAATATGCAGAAATAGCAGCCGTTCTCATAACTCTGCAAAGCGCATCAGTCCATAACATCAGAGAACTTCTCATCTGCACAGACTCTAACTATGCCAGACTCTGTTTTGTGTGCCATCTCCCGATCTGGAAACAAAATGGCTTCAAAACGGCAAACAACAAGCCTGTCAAACACCAACACCTGTTCCAGGAATGTGATAACATCACAAGAACACACGATGTCACCGTGTACTGGAAGAAGGTAAAAGGACATTCTAAACTGCCAGGCCAAGACAAAGACTTTAATGACCACACCGATGCCCTTGCCATAACGGGCGCCCTCCACGGTGAGCTGTGGTCTCCCCCGGACCCCACACCTACCCCCGAAGTGGCGGTGCTAACCCGCAGCAAACAGCCCTTGCCTGCCACAGCGCCAGCTTCACAGCCGCTATCGCGAACTCCGCAAATCTCCAACAACGATATCGCGGATATGCAAGCCACGGACACTGCCATAAAGACAATTCTTGACCACCTCTCTGACCCCACCTGCCACCCTATCTCACCTTCTGACATCGCTACTGACTCATACCTCAGACACCTACACAACTCCAGACACATGCTGCGTGTGCGGGACGACATTCTATGGTTTGACCCCGATGATACCACATCGCCTAGGCTCGTGGTACCACTGTGTCAGAGGGGGGTGATGCTAATGCACGCCCACAACACACCCTATGCTGGACACCACGGTACCAAAGCCACGTATGAGACACTTAGACAGGTGGCATACTGGCCAGGCATGCAGCAAGATGTGGCAGAGTATGTGAGAGAATGCTTGGTCTGCTGTCAATTCCAACCATCAAACCCAAATCACAGAGCCCCACTGGACGGGACCTCACGAAATTGTGAACAAACTCTCCCCCGTTGCATACCAAATCCAGCTGAAACGGGGAACGAGAGAACCCGTTCTCAAATGGGTCCACCGCAATCAGATTAAGAGACATGTGGCCACTAACAGGGACAGACAGGGAGAGGCCAATGCAAGCTAAACCCAACCGCTGTCATCGCAGAAAAGAAAAAAAAACTGTCCCACACAACCCTGGACAAACCTCACTGACCTGTGCCTTCTCTCTCTCCCCCTTCATCCTCCATACCTCTCCCTCTTGCCTGTAACAGGATGCTGCTGTGGATTGCCATCTTGTGCCTTCAGTCGACCAGAGGCCAGCCGCCAGCCGACGTCATTTCACCAGGACCGGCCTCGGGCATTGTGTTGAGGGATCAACCTGGATTGCTGATTACTAACTGCCGAACGCACACACAGAAAGTATACGTGCGACTCGACCCTCGAAATGTCTACCTTGCACACTACCCAAGAGCGGTAGCCCAGTACAGCTGGGCAGGTGCCCGATGGACAGAAACCGCCCTCAACCACGCCGAAGCCGATGTCGAGCACATGCTGAACCAACTCGAGAAGATGACCGTCACCCAAGCTGAGTTGGGAGGACACAACAAACGTTCCAAACGGTTCCTGGGAGCGCTGCTAGGGGCCGCTGCGGCCGTAGGCACGCTGTTCAACATTGGAATGTCCAGTGTCAATGCCGTGAACATAGCCACGGTGCGACGGCACGTGGCCGAAATTCAGACAGAACTTCCACAGTTAAAAGAACAACTCAACACACAAAGCGCATCCCTGCAAACCATCGGCAAGACACTGAGAGGAACCGTCACAGTCCTCAACACTCATAGCGTCATGTTGAATCAGACTGTGAGCTCCATGAAACAGCTGTTCACAGTGTTCCAGAATGACTTTGCCCAAACACAGTTGGTCACAGCATTACTGTCCGATATGCTCCGAGAAGTAAGTTCCTCCATAGACAGCTTAGCCATGGGTAGGATCCCGCCCTACCTGATACCCCTAAGCCTAGTGCAAGCCGTGCTGGCTTCTGCCATAACAACACCTACTGACCCGTTACAAATCCACCTTGCCTACTCCTTGGGCAGTGCCATTCCACTGTATGTTGACCCTGCACAGCGAGAGGTAGGCTTCCTCTTAAGTCTACCCATCATAGAATCAAGCCGAATCTACCGACTAAAAGATATTGTCAACGTGGGATTTTGGCAGAGCAACACCTATTTTAAGGTACGGACACCCGAAGCAGTAGCTTACCACGACAGCAACACACAGCTGTACTTAGCCCCAAACCTGCACATGTGTACCCTCACCAAAGACATTCACTATCTCTGCCCAAGCAAACCGTTTCTCAGAGACAACACTGATGGGATTTGCGGCCTGCAACATCTGGCCAGCGACACACGTTGCCCGGCGGATGCTAAACCTCGCAGCCAAGTCACAGAGACGCAAGCCGAGATAGTGGGAGACCGGTGGCTCGTTAACACTCCAGTACGGTCGGCGACACTGACCTACGACCAGCACGACACCGCTACACGTGTCAACCGGCTGAACCAGACCATGTGGATTCAAGTCCCACGAGGAGCCATCCTCCACCTGGACGACCTAGCCTTGTATCACCTCCCGAGTGAAGAGTACCAGTCCGAACTAGAGATTCCACCCTTCTTCAGGGATCGCAACTTCACTTTCGATCCAGAACTGGAAGAATGGATTCAGAAAGGGGGGTCACAGATCATCGACATCGCACCCCTTGACACAGCCCTCCAAGCATTGTCCAGAATGCCCATCCTGAACGCCTCACCTGTTGTCCAAGCATGGACCGCTGCTGACACTGCCGTGTGCATTGCAACAATCATCGGCCACACCCTAACCTTGGGCCTGGCCTACGTCCTGTACCGGCGAATCAACGAGACGCGGGCCTCTACAGCCAGGCTCACCAAAGCCGTGTCTGTAGGGTTCCGGAAGGGCCCTCGGAAAGAAGACTCCCCGCTAGAGAACGCGGAGGACCTCATCGAGCAGAGCCCTCACTCCTAACCGTCATCTACAGCAGCCCACTTTCAGGATTCACCTGCCATCTGCCCAGTTATACTCGTGATGGTTCGACGAGACCCACACACGGGCCTGCCAAACCATCAAGGGGGGACTGTAACAACAATCAGATGGCCAAATTCCGCCAGTTGATGAAATTAACTAGATTCTAATTATACAAACAAAGCCTCCATTCTTCCATTCAGAGACCAGAACACAGAGAACATGTCTTGGGACTTTTAAATAAGTTAATGATCTTCTAACTAAGATAAAGAAGTGTTCTGTCACATTGACATGTGACAAACGCCGCCACTCGATCTAGAGATCCCGTGGGGATCCTCGCATGGCCGGAGGGATGACACCTCACAAGATGGACATTGTCTCAACAAACAATCAACCACTATCCTGATGTTAAACTCATCAACTCAAAAGAGTACGTACATACATGCACATACATATAGGATTCCCCGGAAAGGAAGAGGGGGGGGGAATGGAGCACGAGTTCACCCCCACTGTTGAACGCTCAACGAACTCTGCATACAACAACCACACACACACACACACACACACACAGAGACAATCATTTTGTGACAATCGTTCATGCTTTAAATGTATGAAGAGTTTTTCTTGTTGTGTTTTATTATTCCCATGTAACCAATCCTATAATCATGATCTTTATGGTATGTAATCAACCCTGATATGCGCTAATCACGAAGAAACCTGTATCTTTGTCTCGCTAGCTTACAATTATACCATGCGTGGTATTATTGTAATCAGAGAAATCTAATGGTACTGAATTCTTGACCCAAAGTGCAACATTAGGCATTCTTTTATTAAATACCCGTTTAGAAGTGTATTTTGACTTAGTTTTATCTTCTCTGCACATTGCCCGGAGGACGTGTATTTTGCAAACATAGAAGGTTGCCGCCACGCCTCCTCCCAAACGATTGGATCAGGCGCGCAAGAAAGGCGTGCCTCTAGCTCCTTCAAAACATGGAGCGTCCCGTCTGTTCGTTGCAAGTTTTTACGCCAGAGAGAGACCCAACCATCCTGCGAACTCCCGCCGGAGTTCTTCTTCTTCTTCTTATTCGTCGTTTTTCTACTTTGTTTTAATCTAAGTTTCTTTCTTTTCGATCTACCTCAGTTTGATAATTTGCCTTCGTTCAGTGTATTCACGAACGAAACGAGTTTAAGATTAATCATCTACCGTACGGGCCGCAGCTGAAGCAATCGCAAACATCTGCCTCCTACCGGAAGACGCTCCAGACACTCCGACCAAGCTGCCTTTATAAACACAACTGCACAAAAGGGGCCGTAAACGCAAGTAACGTACTTAATCTGATTTCAGTGCTGTTTTAAGGTTGTTTAGAGCTTACTAAGCCTTTGGGTCTCGTGTTGAATTGTTTTGAACTGTTTTCTCTCTCACACTCTCTCTCTCTCTCTCTCTCTCTCTCTACAATATTTCGTATTGCAATCATTTTTGTTAATTGTTTGTTTTGCTATGCATATTTACTCCTGCGTGATTTAATAGTTTATGTAATCTTTAGTTGTGTTTATTAAATTTCATAATCATTTTGAATCAAGTCTGTCTCATGGTTCCATACTTTGAAGCCTCTGAAAATGTCGATATAAGTTACCTGCTCTACCTGATTTAACTATTGAAATATTTTAAAGTGCCTTACACGAAATATCATTCTTTTGTGGCCACAGAAATGATATAATCGCTGTTTACAGGCCGATAAATTGTGATAAAGAATTAAGTCTCGCTCCAGTCCGCCGGACGGACAGATTGCTTGATAGATTTTAATCACATCAAAATTTACTCTGATAATTGACCGAATCTTACCTATAGGAATAATTACTACGAGCAATCGTGTTAATTATTCATATACGTGAGGTTTAGCCTCGTCCCTATTTGGGATAATCAAATTCGTGTATGCGATAATACATATTCATTATCTCATGAATAGTATTCCCCATTTGAGTTAACAATTTCCCCAAAACAAAAGTCATTATCGCTACATATCATACAATTATGATCACTGATTATGAGCAAGGTAACGAAATCTAAAGTTAAGCACACAGCACAAGACACTTGTATGTAAAAGCAACCAAGACTTTATTGAACTACTCTAATACACACAAACTAATCTAACAAAAACACACAAACATTCATTCAAACAGAATAGACTTTATCTTTTTGGGGAAAAGTTGTTTAAATGTATGGTCTGTGGTTAGATGGTCTATGTTATTGCACTTGTCCTCAGCAAGAGGTTACAATATCAACCATCCCAAAAAACTATAAAAAAAGCTCTACAATTATGAAAACATATATATCGAATAAAAAATAAGGGGTATAAATATAAAAAACAATGCATGAAGTGAACATCAAACAATATTTTCCATAAATATCTGCCTATTAAAGTTGTGTCCTCAATTTCTGTCAACTCCGTCAGATTTTTTCATAAAGCTCTTTAAATCAGGAAATAGCATGGTCAGCTATATCCTTGAGGACCCCTTTTTATCTCCCTGTCTGTGGTGAATGCAGCACTACCACACATGCTCTGCTACATTTACATTTTTTTATATTTTAGACAAACAATGTCAATATTCCTATGGTCTCAGCTGCACCATGTCAATACCATCTTTCTGTTAAGATCCTTTTTTTAAACCATAGTGGAACCATAGTGAGGTTATTGGGACAGCTAGCAACTGAGGAAAAACTACCTAGCTGCAGTGTACAATACATGTTTTGGCGGGAAAATACATGCCCTTACGTCAACTCTGTCAGACATCAACTCCGTCATGTTTGACGGAGTTGACAAATCCACCAATAACCTCTTAATGTGCGAATATAATATTATTTGTGAATATAGTGAAGGGTTAAACTGTTATTTCTGGGTTTTATTTACACATAAATGCACATACATAGCATGCATTACATTATTTAACCTTACACATCTGACTTGTAGAGAATGGGGAGGCAGTGGTCTGCTTATTATTGTGTAACGTGTACCTTTGCCAGCACTTTAATATATATATTTATATATGTAGAGACAGAGATAGAGACATGAGAAGCCAGTGTAGGGCTGGGCGATATTGCCAAAAAAAATTATCACGATAATAAAAATCTGATTCTATAGTCTTATCCAAGTACATTTTTCTTTATTTCAATTTGTATTTTAGGAAAGCATGGCTGGACAGAAATTGTCAGTTGAGGAGCAAAGGAGAAGAAATAGAGATTACCAACGAAATAGAAGAGAAAAATTAAACAGTGACCAAGAGAGCAAGCATGCTATGGAAGAGAAGGAAAGACAAAGGTGGAAGAAGAGAGTTAAAGACTAAAAAGTAATACAAATAGACGGGAGACAGGGCAAAGAGGAATTGGAATAAAATAGGCAGTGCAGGTCAATCACACATCCAACACACCCAAACACACACACACACATACACACACACACGCCACTTTAAAGTAAATGGCTACTTACAAAGGAGGAAAGGAAGAGGAGAAGAGGTGGATAAGAAAAAGGAGAGCAGGAAGTGGTATAGAGGAGGTAGATGAAAACAGAGGGGAGCCCCTGGTTTCCCTTATTGTTTTTTTTGTTTTTTTGATAGTTGGAAACGGTGTAATTTATAATAGGTGGAAACGGTGTATGTGCAATATGTTTATTATAGTTTGCTTTACAGTAAGTTCAATACTCTAATAACAAGTAGTTTAAGCAGTAGTTTAAAGAGCACATCTGTTCAATAATCACAATGCACACATATTTTTTGTCAACACCGTCAGTTTTTCATCAACACCATCAGATCTTCATCAAAAGCGTTGGATGGATGTATGTTTTTGTTAATTTTTTTGGGGGAAAAAAAATTATTCCTTAAGTTTATGGGGTTTTTTTTAATAAAGGACCATCTGATCTACATCTTCTTATGTTTTATTTATTTAAGGAATTTGTTTTTACAAAATTGAACTTAAAATCAAAGTTTGAAAATGCAAATATTTAGAAATCTGAGTTTTCAGAATAGTGTTAAATCACAACTTAAGTTTATATATATATTTTTTTTTTTACATATCAGAGTAACTAAACACTATGACAATATACTTCAGAACTTAAGATTCTTGTTGGATTGGAAGAATTAAAAATGTATACTTTTTAGTGTGTCTGACGGAGTTGACACAAATCCAGTTCTGAAGGGAAACATGTTTATTTGTTAAAAATTTGTTTTTATTTAGAACCTGTTCCTTTACATGGTTAAATAGCTAAGACCTTTCTCTGCTGAAACATACAACTAATTGATATAGTGAGTATTTTTTTAAACGTTTTTTAAAACGTGTTTAGTCCCGACTCAAGAATCAGTGATATCAATTATTATTATTATTATTGTTAAATTAGTGTTCATAAATGAGTTATGTATGGTCTTTCAAGAATTTCAAGTTAATAATATAACAATTTACGAAAAATATTTTTAAAGCTTGTCATGTGGTGCCCCCCTAGTGGTTGTGAATGGTTGGTGCCCCTGGGCACTGGCCCAAGTGCCCTTATGGATAATCCGGCTCTGGAATCCCTAATGTCTAGCGTACAACACTATTTCTTGACCGCAACCTGAGAGAATCAATACTAGTATTTCAAACCTTTCGTTCGTTTGCTTAATAGGACTTGCACCAGTTCAGCAAGAATTAGGAGATTGTGTACTTGCGTTTGGATGCTCCTGCGAGCACGTGCGTTCCCTTCGGTGACAAAGTTGCTGGAGGGAACCTCTTCGGCGCTGATTGGCGGGCAGTCGATCGATGATGCGTTCTGAGGGACAGCACTCGATGGTGAATGGTTGGTTGGCTTTGCCGGGTGGCGCTTCATGGCCGATCACGTGAAAATCGGCCGGTTCCGGTCACGCGCCGGTCAATCGGTGCATCTCTAAAAAAAAGATTAGAAACAGATTTTTTTTACAAATATTTTTTATTTGGGTCCTACTCCATCTAAAAATGGTGGTCCGGGTCCAGAAGCCTATGCGGTTCCGGGAGCTGCCGTGGGGTCCGGGTGCTCTCGGGGTCCGGGAAATGTTGGAGGACGGCTGTGGACATCATAGATCAGGTGTTAATGGGGAAAGGAATCAAGCTTCAGTGTGAAAAGCTACTGACAGTAGAAAATGATTCAAAGCTTTGTGGTTGTGTACTCAGTGGTAATGTGTGTGAGTAAGCGAGCGAGCGTGAAAGTGTGTGTGTGAGAGAGAGTACCTCTGGGTAGTGGGGGCCACTCTCTGCTCCTCCATCTCCAGTGTTACCTCCGCCCCATGAGCGGCAGCGTATCGCCGCAGGCCAGAGAGAGAATCCACACACATCTAAAACAGAGACTAGATTACCATAACTGGTGACGGTTCACTAATGAATAAAACATCGTCTGAAGGGAACCGTTGACAATTATTGTCACACTGTTTCTGTGGTGTCAGTCGTTCTCTCACCCTCTCTGGCAGCGGCCCTCTCCTCCTCAGCTCCCGAAGAGCTTTGCGGGCTGCTGCACTCCTCGCCTCCTTCTTACTGGACCCAGACCCCTCCAGGAACTCCTCCTCGCCCAGCCGGACCCGGACCGTGAATCTAACAGGGAAAGATGAGGAAGGAGAATATAATGAATGTATTCTTTGTGTAGATGCTTTGTTCATGTACATGTGCACAAACACAGCTCAGTGTGTGATCAGTCCTGACACGCTTGTATGTAAATGCTGCTTCTTCTGTCACCGAAATAAGAGCGCACAGTTTATCTGTCAATCAGGTGCGCATGGAAGTCGGCTGTCAACCACTGATCTGTGCTCTCGACACGGTTTCTTTCAGAATTATCATTGGCTGATAGAATTACAGTATACTGTAGCATTCAGTAATATTAATCTGACTGCACGGACACTGTTGGATGAAAACTGAACGGCTTTATAGATGAAATGAACAAATTTATTAATGAATGATTTATGAATTGATGATTGATAACGCCCACTGTTATGATTGGCTAACGTCAGTGCTTATGCATAAATTATTAACGTCCCCTAGTCAGAACATGTGCGGATTCTGCAGAACGGTTTACAGTAGTAGCGGGTGCGAATGGAAAATTAACCATCACCACAACTAAGAACGGATCAGCCCGTGTCCACCAGGAAAGTGTGAAACTATTTTGAATTAATGTCATTTGCAACCCGAGACACTTGAAAACGGGTTATTGCTGCATAATTTGCTAACAGTTGAACATTAATTTCAATGAAATTATATGGTGTACCATGGACAAAATGCATGCACAGGCCATATGTGAAGATGCAGCATTGATATGGCAATTTTTTATTTTGTATCACATGTAGGCTACACAATGCTCCACTACGTGAAACTTTGGTCTTCCGATCTTTTACCATTGTGTCAATTCTCAATAGATTTTGATTCAGAGCGAGGGAGGGAGCGAGAGCAAGACATTTTGAAGGCTTGCGCTCTCTCTCTCTCTCTGCTCGTTCTTTCAGTAACATGCGCCCTGTCACACTCATCTACATCACTCACTGATCAAATAAGGCTTTGGCGGGACAAAAACTCGCTGCATATAAATGCTGCAAATAAACTGCATCCAACTTCTTTCCCTGACGTCTGGATCTTTCGGCAGCGTATTCAAACATGTTTAATAATAATAATAATAATTTGTTACATTTATATAGCGCTTTTTCTGGGACCTCAAAGCGCTTTACATGGAAGAGGGGGAATCTCCTCAACCACAACCAATGTGCAGCATCCACCTGGATGATGCGACGGCAGCCATATTGCGCCAGAACGCTCACCACACACCAGCTTACTGGTGGAGAGGAGACAGTGATGAAGCCAATCAGTATATGGGGATTATTAGGAGGCCATGATGGAGAGAGGCCAATGGGCAAATTTGGCCAGGATGCCGGGGTTACACCCCTACTCTTTATCGAAGGACATCCTGGGATTTTTTTATGACCACAGAGAGTCAGGACCTCGGTTTAAACTGGGGCGTTAGGACCCACACAGACCACAGGGAGAGCACCCCCTGCTGGCCTCACTAACACCTCTTCCAGCAGCAACCTGGTTTTCTCAGGAGGTCTCCCATCCAGGTACTAACCAGGCTCAGCCCTGCTTAGCTTCAGTGGGGAACCAGTCTTGGGCTACAGGGTGACATGGCTGCTGGACATGTTTGTCCACAGCCAGGAACAGCACATCTGCGTGGCATCTAAGGGTCCCATGCGCGTTCGATATAGACGCTTTGGCAAAACCGTCATTATATTACGCCTTGGGATGAGAACGGGCTGCTTTGAGAAAAGATGGCGCCAGTGCACTCGGCTTGCCGTCTCTCCCGTTTGTCTCAGTTTGTTGTACCAATGGTACCTGTTCGTCTGACTTATGTACTGTTTGTATTTTACACAGTGTTACACTGGTATCATGTAGTCTCAGTGTTGACTTATGATCGTCAAGACTTATTTAATATTCAAAGCCGCATGGGAGATTGCCGTGGATTTTGTCCTGCTCTGCATTTTTGTTCTCAATCCTCGTCCACCCATCCTGTGGTTGAGTGCGCTCGCCGGCTACCTTGCTGCGTTCCTCCAAGGAAGCGCCGCAGGAAGAGAGGTAGTAGTGGTGGTGTACGGGTGAGAATCAGACGGGCGATCGTTTCTTCCAGACAATCTACGTTGGAGTTTCCCTCGGCTACTATAAGCTTGGAGGGCCTTCATTTGATGCGACGCTCATGGGATTATAGATATGCTTTTCATCTTCCTGTTTTCCCGGCCTTCACTCACTCATCTACCTACTCTGCTCCCCCGCGTTTACAGATTCGCCAGAGAGGAGTGAACTGTCAAAATCTACGTCAACTGGACTGGATTCATTGGGATTCGGCTTTGTCATCACACCCACCTATGAACATGGCCCTAGTCAATGCTAGGTCCATATGCAACAAAACTTTTATTCTAAATGACTTTTTCACCAGACGTAACTTGGATATTTTATTTCTGACGGAGACCTGGGCCGCCGTTGGTGAGTTGTCAGTCTTTGAGGAACTTTGTCCTTCAAACTGTTGCTTTATTAGTACCCCAAGATCGGCTGGTAGGGGTGGTGGTGTTGCTATGATTTTTAAACAAACAGTTAAAATTAACACTGTTTCTGTTCAGAGCTACTCGTCGTTTGAGGTACAGTGTGTTACATTACAGTCTGCCTCCTTTGCGCTATTCTGTGCTCTTATTTACAGGCCACCTAATTCGGGCAGTGCTTTTGTAAATGATTTCTCAGATTTTTTAACTTCTGTTGTTCCGTTGTATGACTATATGTTATTATTAGGTGATTTTAATGTGCATGTTTGCTGCCCCGGGCGTCCCCTGGTTGCTGAGTTTTGTAATGTCCTGGACTCATTTGGTTTCATTCAACATATGAACCAACCAACACACGTCCTTGGCCATACTCTAGACCTTATCATGTCATCTGGGTTCTCTGTCGATAATGTATGTATCGAAAATCAATCCTTTTCTGATCATAAGCCCATTGTTTTTACGATTCCCGTTGTGAGCTCTGTTGCAGTGAATAGATCTGTAGGCTCTTATTCTCGCTTCATAAACTCGCTTACAGCCTCTCAGTTTAGTGAGGAATATTTAGCTAATGCCGTTGAAGGATTGATCTTGAATGCTGAGCCTTCCATCGGGCCCGACGATTTAATCTCTCTTTTTTATGCATCTTGTTCTGATATTTTAGATTCTATTGCCCCTTTTAAGATAAAACAACCAAAGCAAAAATCGTACTATTGGCTGGATAATGATACTCGCTGTCTCAGACAGGCGTGTCGTAAAGCAGAGAGGAAATGGAAGCATGATCGTTTAACTGTATCATTTGAGATTTTCAAGGAGTGTTTGGTTAAGTTTCAGAGTGCTGCTAAGTTAGCTAGATCTAAATATTTCTCTGATTTAATTGATAAACACTGTCATAGACCTAAGATTTTATTTTCTGCGATAAACTCTGTAATTAGTCCAAGGTGTCAATTTCGCGGGGAACCCTCAGCTGAACGTTGTGAGACATTTTTAACGTTTTTTGCTAATAAAGTGTTAGCTATTCGTTCATCTTTCACTTTACAGCTTCCAGATCAGTCTTCAAATTCGCTGTTAAGTCCGTTTTTCTTTTATAATTTTGCGCATGTCTCTTTAATGGAACTCTGTGAAGTGGTTAACAAGATGAAAACAACTACCTCCACAATTGATGTAATACCTTCTGATATTTTAAAAGAGGCTTTTCCTATAATTGGCCCCAGTGTCCAGGCGTTGATTAATTCGTCTTTGGACACTGGGATAGTTCCGAATAGTTTCAAGCATGCGGTTGTTCAGCCTTTGCTTAAGAAACAAGGTTTGGATGAGGGTTGCTTTAATAATTTTCGGCCTATCTCTAAGCTATCTTTTTTATCAAAACTTTTAGAAAAAGTTGTCCTGTCTCAATTGCACTCGTTTTTAAATGCTGCAAACTTACTTGAACCTTTTCAATCTGGTTTTACTGCCCATCATAGCACAGAGTCTGCATTGCTAAAAGTGTTCAATGACATTCTACTCGCAGTTGATGCCGGTAAAAATGCCGTTTTGATCCTACTTGATCTGACGGCTGCCTTCGATACTGTAGACCATAGTATTCTTTTTTGGCGTTTGGAGCATTACTTCGGTATCAAGGGTACGGCCTTACAGTGGTTTAGATCTTATCTTGAAAACAGGTCTTTTTCAGTGGAGATGGGTAAATTTTCTTCATCTTCTGCTCCTATTATTAGTGGAGTTCCGCAGGGCTCTATTTTGGGTCCCCTTCTTTTTAATTTGTATATGCGTCCATTGGGGGATATTATTAGAAAGCACAATGTATCATTTCATTTTTATGCAGACGATTCACAGCTGTACCTGCCGTTGAAAGCTGGTGATTCTATTCAACCTTTGTTGGAATGCATTGGGGACATTAAGAAATGGTTAGCGCTTAACTTTCTCCAAATTAATGATGACAAAACGGAAACAATTGTTTTTGGTTCCCCAAAATTGAGGAGCAGTACTATTATGGAGCTAAGCAAGTATTTTCCTTCTGTTTCCTCCCAGGTTAGGAACCTTGGCGTCATCATGGACTCAGAATTGTGCTTAACTAAACAAATAAATTCTGTTGTTAGGAATAGTTTTTATCAATTGCGGATTATCTCAAATATTAAATCGTTTCTGTCAGCACAAGACTTGGAGAAGGTTATTCATGCTTTTATTACCTCACGTTTAGATTATTGTAATTCTTTGTATCTGGGTCTTCCCAAAATGCAGCTGCAAGGCTGCTGACCGGGACAAAGAAATTTGATCATGTCACCCCAATTTTAGCGTCCCTTCATTGGCTCCCGATCCGTTTTAGAATTCAGTTTAAAATCTTGTTGTTTGTTTTTAAAGCTCTTAATAATCATGCTCCATTTTATATTACCGATCTTCTTACTCCTCTGCCACCATCCAGATTAAGATCTGCAGACAAGGCTCTATTATTAATTCCCCGCTCCCGTTTAAAAACTAAGGGAGACAGAGCTTTCTCAGTTGCCGCCCCCCGTCTATGGAATCAATTGCCTCTGGACATCCGCCTTGCACCTTCCATTTGTACTTTTAAATCAAAATTGAAAACATATCTCTATTGCCTGGCGTTTGATACTTGATATCCTGTTTCATTGTTTTGTTTTCATTGTTTTGTTTCTGTTTGGTTTTATGCTTCTGTGTTTTTATTTATTTATTTTACATTACTTTGTTCAGCACTTTGGATAGCTTCGCTATGGTTAAATGTGCTTTATAAATAAAATTTACTTACTTACTTACTTACTTACATCTAGGGCTGGGTATCGTTCAAAATCTTTCGATCCGGTGCCAATTTCGATACCGGTTCCTAACGATACTTTTTTCGATACCAATTTTATGAAATCCATTTGACAAAATTACATAACACATGTTTGTCAGTTTGACTCATGCTCCTTAGCCAGTGCACAAAGGAACAACATTTTTTTTATAAAGAGCTCATGCTCACCAAAGCTGAATTTTTTCAAATAAAAAATACAGTAAACCTTAAAAATCTTATTTGAATATATTTCAAAATGTAATTAATTGAAATGAATTAAATTAAAAGCTGAATTTTCAAAATCATTAATTCAGTGTCACATGACCCTTCAGAAATATGAAAACATTTTGCTGCTTAATATTTTGGAAAATGATTTAAAAAAATCATGATTCTTTGATGAATAAAAAATTCAAAAGAACATTTATTTCTCAATTTATTTAAAAACGAAATATCTTGTAACATTACACGTTTTATTGTCACCTTTGATAACTTTAATGCAACCTTGCTGAAAAGAAATTCTGACTAACCAACACATTTTTGAACGGCAGTGTACATTCAGTAGGTTATTATTTATTGCAATATAAACACTGTCAGACTGATCAACAAGGTAACTTTTCATTTACCAATCGAAGAGGAGCAACTTTTATGTTTACTCTGTGCACTGTCAAGGTCTTCATCATATTTGTCGTGGTACCGGTCTTTGCAATTATTTTACCGCAAATACTGCATCGTGCGCTGTTGACATCGAGCCTCTCCAAATGTACCCACACTTTTGATCGACTTTTCCACATCTTTAAGGTATTATGTGTGTGTGTTCGCGTTTCATGAATGTGCGCGGACAGTGTGTGTGTGTGTGTGTGTGTGTGTGTGTGTGTGTGCTCGCGTGTCATTTAGTATGTGCTCGCGTCTCATACAAGTATGAACAGTGACATTCCAGTTTAAGTTTCAAGGGAGTCAAGCCTGTTTATGCCATTAAGAAAATGAAATTCTGTTAAATCAATTTTGTTTTAAAGAAATGTTCATTTAAAAGCAGCGCTCATTCATCAGTGTATAATGTTACCATAGAGATGCGCACATCAACCGTCGCGAGTCCGCTGTTGAAGGTGACGATCATCCATTTATAATCACGCGTAACAACACAGAATAATTGTAATTTGACCATCAGGTTTGCTGCGTTCGGAAGCAAAACAACTCAGCGCACGTCATGACACATTTGCAACGAGCGGAACCGATAAGCGGAATTGTTAAGCAGGCATGCTAACGGTTCCAAGGAATTGGTTCACTGGGCACCGGTTCTGAAGAAGAACCGGTTCTCGATTCCCATCCCTACATATAACATAAAATAACAATGATAATGTTTAGTTCAAATAAAGTATCAAAAGCAAGTAGTCATATGGTTTTATAGAACACCATCTTATCTTAACATGTATTATAACAAACGCCTGCAGAGGGCGCCACTGTCCTGCTGATTATTCCACTCACAGCAGATCAAATCCTTGCTGGTCTAATGCCAAGTTCAGACTGCACGATTTTCAAAGTAGTCGGGTCACTGTTCTTTTCACACTGCATGACTATCTTGGCCAGCATTCAGTCGCTGCTGTGTTCACACTGAACGATGGATCGGCGACAGGAGGTTTCACACTGCATGACTTTACAAGAGGAAGAATCGCCGACAACTGTTTGGCACGCAAACTACGTTTCACAACCAAACACACGCGAGAAGAGATAAGAAAATAACGCAAGATCACGCGTGCGTGAGACCGGAGTTCTCACGCGAAACTCAAATTGTTATTAAAAATTATAGCCTGCAAGAAGCTTGCGATCCCAATCTGTGAGCTGATTTGCAGCGAAAAGGAGAGAAAAAAATACGATTATGCAGGAGGAAATGGGCTGCGTTCGGAATCGCATACTTCCCTACTATATAGTAGGGGAAAAGAGTAGGCGAGCGAAAAAGTACGTTCGAATCCTCAGTATTCATAAAAGAGTAGGCGAGAATGTGGGTGACGTACTAATTATCGCGAGATTTGGACGATAGTGCGTTCGAATATCCCTACTTTCCTACTGTATAGTAGGCGAAAACAGTACGTGAAGGAAGCAGTACGTTCGAAACATCAGTATTCCTAAAAGAGTAGGCGAGAAGTTCCCGGATGATCTACTGCTTCAGCACAGATTTTTGAGTGCTATCCGATGGTTACTCATGATACTCATCTATCCCAGGAGGCCACGCGAGAGCATACGTCATTACAAACATCACGGAGATCAGCGACGCGGGGGTTTTCAAAGGTGAGTAAACACGGTTCCTTGTGTTTAAATCGTATGTGTTAAACTAAACGCTTTAACTGTTCAAGGTGTAAAGGAGTTAGACAGTATAGTATAGTTGTGATTTTGCTGTAAAGACATGTTTTATCATGTATAGCTAACTAACAGGGGAGCTCCAGTAAGCACATGTAACGTTACGTCTCTAAAGGGGATTTACATAACCATATACATCTTAAACACGCTTATTTAAAATGTCTATTTACATCTGTAAGGAAAATATTGTATAAGTATTGGAGATGAGCAAATCACAACATGAAAAAGACATCTGAGTGATGAATGTGTGCTATTTTGCAGGACAATTCACTGTTGTCAACAATGTTGACATTAGACAAATGTGCTGTAAATAATTTTGTATAATGTTTGGGCATTTTTGTAGGATCTGAAATGTCTGCAGACTAATGTGAGGCTGTGAGCACTGAGGATGAGGAGCCCAGAGCTGAATCCTGGAGACGGTGCCGTGGATGAGATGCTCCATCACTCCATCTGCCCTTATTGCCTCAGATTGTGAAGCGCAGTAACAAGCACAGGCGTTGTGCCGAATTTCGACCCCCTGCCAAATTATTACCCCCCTCGTTGAAGTCAGTATCAGGTACTGATCTAATCCTAACCCCACCCCTAATCCTAGCCCCTTCCCCACAACTAATCCTAAATACCAATGCTAGGCGGGTAATAATTTGGCGGGGGTCGAAATTCGGCACAACACCGGCACGAAGGCCCGGCTCAGCTCTGGTGACTTCATCAGGATAAAGCCCAGAATGGGAACCGCTGTGTTGAGATGTTATGATGTGCGGTTCACCGCCTGTAAATACATGCTTGTAGTTTGAATAAAGCTTCGTTTCATGTGTTGTTGTCTTGTAAATGCATTTGTTTATTGTGATGGTTACTTTTATTTGTTATTTTACTCATTTATTCATGTTTCTTATTGTTGTCAGGATATAAAATATAATTATTGAATTAATGTATGCATTAATTCATTGCTTGACTGACAATTGAGATGTTTCACTGCATTTAGTGTGTATTCATGCATAAGTCATATGACAAAACAAATTACATTTTGCTTGTTTTATTAAATTATATAATTTTTAGTATATAAAAAAGTAATATAATTAAGTATTGGTCAGCATTTAATATTATTATTTTGTTTAAGTTTTGGGGTGGGCTAATAATGCAATTCATTCTGAGGTAATATTAATTTTTAAAGAGCGATAGCCTACTTACATTTTTCGAGTATAAAATCAACAGTTTTCTCCAAAGGAGAGATCTTCGAGCAGCTGCACGTCTCCTTTGTGCAGACATTACAAACGCTGAGGAAAACTGTTCTAGTTTGTGCTGTCGAGTTACTGATGTTATGAAGTAGTGAAGGCCTACCTGTCGCTCATATATCATTTACACTTAATAAACTTATTACCTACAAGATCATGGAAATATACCAAAGTTGTATCTAACAATGAACAATCATAATGACAAAACAGAAAACATAAAGATCGTTGGTTTGTGTACATCATAATATGATATTTATATACAAAAAAGAACAATAACAAGGAATATCTTTAAATAGTTCTTCATAATACATAAAAAATGTTTTGTTAGAAGTCTGAGGGATGAATTAAGAGGTAAATTCATAGAGAAAACTTGAAGGAGAAACTTTTTCGGTGTAAAATAAAGAAATAACAATATGCAAGAGATGACGATTTGGGGGTTTCTTAATAAAAAATGATATCGTTATAAGGATACAACTGCTTAAATCAACCCTAAATGTATTCACAAAATAAATGGGCAGCTGTTTCTTCAACAATATCACAAAAGAGCAACTTTCATCAATATCAAGATATTTACAGATAGATGAATTAAACCTGTCGCTCATATCAGTTGTTGCGCTTGTGATAACGCGTCGTAGGTCACATGATAACGTCAACATGGCGGATGATGTCCGGATCGCATTCATACTCAACGAGATTTGGCTATAAAGTACCTACTCTTTTTGCGCTCGTTAAGTAAGTACTTATTGAAATTAAGTACCTACTCATTGAGTATGCGATTCCGAACGCAGCCAGCGTCTCCATGAAGGTTTCGACGTTGAAAGCAAGTTCGCGGAAGGTGGGTATCTCGTAAACACCTTTACACAATCACACACAAGTGGTGTAAAAATATTTTTAATTCTGAATATAATTTTGTCAGTGTGTTAATGTCGACCCGAGAAGCAATTGCACCTTCTTTAGAAAGTTAACTAGTCGCACATTTGAGGTAAAATGCACTGGTTGTCGATGTCAAAACACTGTAAGCTGGGATTCAAATATTACATATTGTTATGTCATTATTTTACTGAAGTAAAGCCATCTTTCTCACACATGCACACTCATTCACACACCATGGGCGTAGATTACGCGAGGGACGTGTTCCCCCCACTTTTTATAAAATCGAAATTCGTCTCCCGCACTTTTTCATAGGGCAAGTGTGTCCACGATAAGCTTAGATTTTCGCGGGTGTGTATAGCCCACATCGAGATTTGAAATCCAAAGAGTCAAGTATAGTCTATCTGCATACGCGCTTTCACGTTTCCATGGTAATCAGTCAGTCGTGCATCATGCTCGCACCCGCGCCGAATCCATCAGTTTCATAGAAGTCGCATATGAGTTCAAAACTCTTCCCTCTTTTTTCACGAAAAAGTCAAGCTTTTTAGTCATAATGTCTTTTATTTTCACAAATATGTTACCATTCAAAGCCCTTCAAATTTTATAAACATGGTAGGCTAATTGTAAATGCTGATTTGTATTTTCTTGCATTAACAACCAATAGCCTATATGTTTGATAGCCTATAGCCTATATGTTTCCATTTGAAATGAAAGATGTAGTATACATTTAATAAAATTAGGGGAAAATGCCCTTTATAAAAGGTAAAAAAACGTATTCTTAAGACATAAGATTGTTTTCCAGCAGTGATGTAAAGAAACATTGACAATTTAAGTTTGTTAAGGGAGCCCTTGTTTAGGCTATAGGAAATGTAATTTAGTCAAAAAAGAACTTCTATTTAAAATAAATGTTATTTTTAAAGCGGTCTACTTCAGTGTGATATTTTACCATATTATCATGCTTAATGAGAATTTGAATAATTCTAATGTGATGATCAGATGCAGATATCTAAATCAGAGAATATCATATGTTTGGGCAGTTGGCGGGTGGATTGTTTATTTTTAACAGCGGATTCTGGGAACTCAAAGTGCACCAGATTAATGAATTTATCTTTAATATGTACAACATTTTGACTTTTATTGTAGACTATGATGGTCTACGAAAAACACTAAATATATTATCAGAATTTTAGCATCTCCGCCTAGTTTTGAGCCAGGAAAAACCCTGCAATATAAAGTACTGAACATCTGCATTTCTTTCTTTCTTTCTGTTTAATCGCTATAAAAATGAATAGCATATTAAGCCAATTAAGCAAAATTCTGTCAACAAAAGTAAAAAAAAAAAAAAAGGTACTATACTTGACATTCTGTCCCCCTCACTTTTGAAATGATGGCTACGCCCCTGCACACACCCATGGCACACACACACACACAAAAAAAATATTTTGTTTACATGGTTGGGACACAAGTTTATTTTTATTTTTCATGTTCTTTCTCAGATTGAGCTCTGACACTCTGGCTACGTTTACACATAGCCGGGTATTTAGAGAAACGAATATTTCCCCCCCCTCCGTTTTCAATAAAAACATCGTGCACACAACCCGCATAAATACGCCGCGAGCGCCATCATAACTATGCCAAACCTGTGGGCGGCATTGTAGGGAGAAGGAGAAAGCCAATCAGAATCATCAGAATCGACACGAGAGAACCTAAAACCCCGTTTCTCCCAGTTGACACGGCAACACATAAACGGCGTTTTCAGAAATCTCCACTTTGGCCGGAGTTTTTAGAAATAATCGTTTTTTGTGATAAAAACGGGGTTTTCGTGTAAACGAGAGGCCAAACCACAGGGAAATATCTGCGTTTTCCCTCCGTGTAAACGGGGTGTAAGACAGCAATGTCTTGTGTGGCTCAAAAATGGGTTGAACACATGCTGTCCATCATGTATGTCTTCTTTAGTCTGATGTCTATTAAGTTTTTTTCCTGGCACACGTCACTTACAGATTTTGCACTTACTGCGGAGTCTTGTGTAGACTGTTTACATATTACTATGTCCCCTTATGTACATTTTATGTACTGGTTTTATTGTTGAATAGATATTTCTAAAATTGTATGATGTTTTTGTTGAGTTAAAATTACACAATTCTTTTTATGACCTTTTTGAATCTTGCCCCGACAAATAACCCAAATTACAAAAAAAGACTAAAACTAACACTAAAACTAATAAAAACTAAACTAAAACTAAGCATTTTCAAAAAATAAAAACTAAACTAAACTAGCAAACCCACTTTAAAAACTAATTAAAACTAAACTGAATTTGAAAACAAAAATTCAAAACGAAATAAAAATAAAAACTAATGAAAAATGCAAAACTATAATAACCTTGATGTGAACACAATCTTCCTCTGACTGGGGTTATAAAGTGGATTTAGCGCAGGTTCTGGCGAACGCACGCTTTTATAAGTCTGAATATTTTTTGACGTGCGCAATTTTTGTCTTTCAGCGCACGTACACTTTTAGTAAGGTCCTACGCACAGTTTTATAAATGAGGCCCTGAACAGAGAATAAACTGCTTCAACATTAAAATGTTTATTCAATATCTGGCGCTGAATACAGTGTGATCATTCACAGTTATTGGTTTTCACTGTCAGAATCCATATCCACATCAAACACCGCTCTATGTGCGGCTCAGGTACAGGATTGCGGATACTTCCCATCACCCACAACTGGTTAGGACTCATATTACCCTGTGCGTATTGGGGGATTGTCCAGGTGTTTCGGGAAAGCTGGAGATCATCTTGAAGCCGTGGAAGAAACACACAGTGGCAACAGAACTGTGAACATCAGACGAGCCACGTCCACATGTGCGACACCTGATCTCCTCGTTCCCTGAGAACATGTAGAACATGGTGTTTTAGCACAGCGACTGGAACACATTTCCCAAACATTTTACATTACTCAATATAACATTCATAGACAGTAAAACGTCTCGGTTACGTATGTAACCCTCGTTCCCTGAGTACAGGGAACGGAGACGTGTCGTCGGGGAGTTCCCTGACGAATTGGGATCACGCTAGGGAGCCAATTGCCTACGAGAGAATAAAAACGAGCCAATGGACATTGGCATGCAAGATTTGCATTCCGCAACCCGCCTACCAGCGCGGGTATAAAAGGCGGAAGTAAACATTGCGCAATGCTTTTCGCTGAGGAGCCGAACAGAGTCCAGTCCTCCGCGAAGGTACAGCAACATGGCGAAGGGACGACACGTCTCCGTTCCCTGTACTCACGTAACCGAGACGTTCCCTTTCGTCCTGGGAACTCCAACGTGTCGTCGGGGAGTTCCCTGACGAATTGGGATCCCTAATAAAACGCCATGGTGCTGGCCCCTTCCAGCGCCCGGCTAGCTACCCTGCAGCAGTTTCTTGTAACAAGTCGCGGGAGCTAGCTAGGAAATCACACTGCTGTTCCGCAAGACCCGCTCAGTGATTGTAACACTGGGAAAGCGTGCCCTAACCAGAAAAATGGAAAGGGAACGCTGCGGAAGCCAGCCCGCCTAAAGAAGGGCAGGAATACACATGTACTAACCCAGAGGGATAGAGAACATATGGCAGTCCCTGAGGTAGTCCCAATCCAAGGGAAGTGGGAGCACACTCAACAGGGACAACAGAATGAGTCTGTCAAGGGGAAGACACGGCTGAACTGCACGTGGCAACATGGGTCACCAGAGAGACCACTGGAAAACACCCAGTCTACTAGCAACTCCTACTTGGAGGTAGCAGACCTGGCGCCGGCGGTCCACCACGCCTGGCACCGGAGGGGTGATGGAGGAACTCACGAGGCTAACCGACGTAGGGCGCCAACGGAGCAAAAGACGCACGTATCCGGCCGAGGCACGGAGTGGCGTAGCAAGCCGACACAACCTATTCCCTCGCACCACTGGCCGAAGCAAGTACTCGGGAGGAAACAGGTTCTACACGTAGGCTATAGAACCTAGCGAACGTGTTAGGTGTCGCCCAGCCCGCAGCTCTACAAATGTCTGACAGCGAGGCGCCTTGAGCCAAAGTCCAGGAAGCGGCAACACCTCTAGTAGAGTGAGCGCGCAACCTGGGAGGACAAGGCTCACCCAGAGACTCATACGCTCGGGTGATAGCATCCACTAACCAGTGAGCTAACCTCTGCTTGGAGACAGCCTTCCCCTTCTGCTGGCCTCCATAACAGACAAAGAGCTGATCTGAGGTCCTGAAGCTTTGCGTTCTGTCAACATAAACCCGCAGGGCGCGGACGGGACAGAGAAAAGCCAGGGCTGGGTCTGCCTCCTCCTGGGGCAGCGCTTGCAGGTTCACTACCTGATCTACAAAGGGAGTGGTAGGAACCTTAGGCACATATCCGAGCCGGGGTCTCAATACCACGTGAGAAAGGCCCGGCCCGAACTCTAGGCACGAATCGTCAACCGAAAAAGCCTGCAAATCCCTGACCCTCTTGAAAGAGGCCAATGCTAAGAGGAGCACTGTCTTAATGGACAGGATATTAAGCTCTACTGACAACAAGGGCTCAAATGGAGGACTTAAGGGCCCTAAGTACCAGGGCTAGGTCCCAAGAGGGTACAGAGTGCAAAACACGAGGTGGATTTAACCTCCTAGCACCCTTAAGGAATCTGATGACCAGGTCGTGCTTCCCCAAGGACTTATCTTCCACTACATCGTGATGTGCGGCTATTGCAGCGACATACACTTTAAGGGTGGAGGGAGACAGCCTTTGCTCCAACCCATCCTGTAGGAAGGAAAGCACGATTCCGATCGGGCAAGTTCGGGGGTCCTCCTGTCGGGAGAAACACCAGTCGACGAACAGGTTCCACTTCAACGCATAGAGGCGCCTCGTAGAGGGGGCTCTAGCGGAAGAGATGGTGTCTGCCACTGCCTGTGGCAGACCACCTAGAACCTCCGCGTCCCGTCCAGGGACCAGACATGGAGTTTCCAGAGGTCTGGACGCGGGTGCCAAAGAGTGCCTCGTCTCTGAGAAAGGAGATCCTTCCTCAGAGGAACCGGCCAAGGAGGGGCTGTCACGAGGAGCATGAGTTCTGCGAACCAAGTCCTGGTGGGCCAATACGGCGCCACTAAAAGGACCTGCTCCTCGTCCTCCCTAACCTTGCACAGAGTCTGTGCAAGAAGGCTCACTGGGGGAAACGCATACTTGCGCAGGTCCCGGGGCCAGCTGTGAGCCAGGGCGTCCGTGCCGAGGGTCCCCTCGGTCAGGGAGTAAAACCACTGGCAATGGGTCGTGTCTGGAGAGGCAAACAGGTCTACCTGTGCGACTCCAAAGACACTCCAAATCAGCTGAACCACCTGGGGATGGAGTCGCCATCCTCCCGGCAGGGGAGGCAGCCGAGAAAGCTCGTCTGCCACACGGCTGAGCTCCCCTGGAACATGAGTGGCGCGAAGCGACCTCAGATGCTTCTGACTCCATAGGAGGAGATGGGAGGCGAGTCGCGACATACGACGGGAGCGTAGACCACCTTGTCGGTTGATATACGCAACGGTCGCAGTGCTGTCCGTACGGACCAGTACGTGCTTGTGTTTGAGAAGCCCCTTGAGGCGACACAAGGCTAAGCGTACTGCTTGCAACTCTAGGCAGTTGATGTGCCAATGCAGCTGGGGCCCCGTCCACAGACCCGAGACTGCATGCCCTTTGTACGTGGCCCCCCACCCCATGGCAGAAGCATCTGTAAAAACCACAGCATGCCTGGAAACCTGGACTAAGGGCACTCCGGCCCGAAGAAACGCAGGATCCGACCATGGGGAGAAGGTTTGGCGACAGTGCGGGGTCACTCTGCCACGCCCACCTCGGGACTCGATCGTGAAGCCAGTGCTGAAGCGGTCTCATATGTAACAGACCAAGCGGCGTTACTGCGGCTGCGGCTGCCATATGCCCCAGGAGCCTCTGAAATTGTTTCAGTGGAACCGCAGTCCTGCCTCGAAAAGACCTGAGGCAGGTGAGCACTGACTGGACGCGTTCCTCCGTGAGGCACGCCGTCTGGGCGACCGAGTCCAACGCCATACCGAGATAAGAGATCCTCTGCACAGGGCAAAGTTTGCTCTTGTCCCAGTTGACCTGAAGACATGAAAGTACGCATCCTACAGGTCGATCGCCGCAAACCAATCCTGGGGACGGATGCACTCGAAGATGCGCTTCTGCGTGAGCATTTTGAACGGGAGCTTGTGCAGGGCCAGACTCAAAACTCGCTGGTCCAGGATTGGCCGTAACCCACCGTTCTTCTTGGGCACAATGAAGTAAGGGCTGTAAAACCCGGACCTCATCTCGGCAGGAGGGACCGGCTCGATCGCTTCCTTCGCCAACAGGACATCGATCTCTTTCCGCAAGACAGGGGCGCCCACTGACTGCACACGGGTGAAGTGGACGCCTCTGAACCTGGGAGGCCGGCGTGCAAACTGAATTGCATAGCCGAACCGAATGGTGCGGATGAGCCATCGGGACGGGCCCGGAAGCGCTAGCCAGGCTTCCAGATACCGACGCAACAGCCCCACCCGAACCACCGGCGTGCCCGCGGAGGGGCAGTGGGGAGGAAGACAGGGACCCGGCTGCGGTGGCAATGTGGCCACCGAGAGCGGGGTCTGGGTGTGGAACCCAACACCAACCTGCTCCCCCGGGGGGCAGACGGCAGAGAAGGCCCGAGGGCTTTCAACTGCGGGCTGCCCCGTGGCGAGGAGAGGGGGAGAGACGAGAAACGAGGCCCTGCCTCCTCGTGAACTGGTCTCTGCCCCTCTGGGCCCGACTGCAGACCGGAGCGACGCACTTGAGGATGCGTCGCTGCTACCTGCAGGTTGGGAAGAGGGGAACGGGAGCGACGCTGCTCGGAGACAGCGTCCACTGCCATTCTGACCCCCTTGGAAAGAGACTGCGTCACCAGTCTCGATCGAAGATGACCTGAAGGAGAATGTAAAAACTGCTCTTTTATTGAGAATTTGGGTACCGCTGACCGGGTGGTCAGTGGCGGAACAGAAAGAAGAGGAAAATTCTCCGCCCAGCCCTCCCCCGGGGGAAGGAGGCGTGCAAAGGCACCCTCCCGTAGAGCAGCAAACCAAATCTCCCTCAGGTCACCCGTCTCAGGAACGCTTCCCCCCCCTTCTTACGGGAAGGGGCCGGGGGCGTCTGAGTGGGTTGGGGCGCCCTCTTGCGACCAGACCACCGCCCTCCAGGGTTGGACTGCTGCCCTGGAGGAGGAGCTGGCGTCGGGGGACGTCCTTAGTGACAGGAAGCAGCCGGAGGCTCTACGGCGACAGTAGACGGGCCAGCAGCAGCCCGTTTCCTGTGCAGGACATGCCGTATTGCCTCTGACTGCTTCTGAACTGTGGAGAGCCGCTGGGCACAGCCTCCAACAGTGTCACCAAAACAAGGCAAACCTTGTGACAATACGAGCATCGAGAAAGAAAACTTTGGCGATGTCTCGTATGTCCACAAGGTTAGCCCTGGGAAGCTTCTGGACCACAGTGTGGACATCGTCTGAGCGAGGGCCAGTGCTGTGACTAAAATCACGGTAGTCACTATGCACAGCTCAACCCCGACTCAGAACTACCCTTGTGCACTGCGTGTTTTGGTCTTATACTGACCATCACATGCAGGGAAGAGGTGGTCTGCCATTAGCAAAACCACCATCAAAGGTAGTGAGAGAGGAAAAACTTCCACAGATTTTGGCATGTTGGCTTACCACACCAATATACCTCCATACTGCAAAAGTTTTTCACACACATCCAGGCAAGCACGGGGGCGGGGCAAGGTGATACGCGTTGCACTGCGCCCCCACAGAAGAACGGGAAGTGTGGCTGTCAAGTCTGGATCTGATTCATCATGAGCGCACACACCATTGCAGTGGGAACTCAGCATCACCATTTCCAGACTGTAACAGCCCTCTCTCCGATGCAGCGATCGACATCTGATCCTCCCCTGGAGCCCCGAATGAAACACTTGGTTCCTCCTGAGAACCATCAGTAATTCCACCCGTAAAGCCGCCAGGCATGCAAAAACAGTGAACGTGGCCATCAACCTTGATGACACACGGCACGCTGAACGCTTTTTCAAGACAAACAACGTGCCGACGTGGTCATGCTCTCATAAGAGAGCATAAACCACCCACGAACACAATTTCAGCATGTTTGCGATGCGCTAGAGGAGTGAGGGGTTACCTCACTGTAATCCTCAGATCACCAATGCTATTAGCCAAAGTAGACCTTTTCTGTGGCCAGCAGAAGAGGAACTAGATCGGGAAATATGCAAAGGGACTCCACCTCGTTTGAGGCACTTGAGTCTCGACCGCGCATCTAGAGCGCCGAATGACGCGCGCTAGGTTGCCGTGACAACCCGCGCTGTCAGCCGGCGCTCGACGGCACACGGCACGCTGAACGGGTCAAGCCTTTACGAAAAAGGGGAGACGAACAACGCGCCGACGTGGTCATGCTCTCATGAGAGAACATGAACCACCCACGAACGCAGTCTCAACACGCTTAAGCCCAGGCATGTGAAACCGTGATCGTGGCCGTCAAATGAGGACAGGAAACGACCGCATCCAGAAACACACGGGTGAAACGTCATCCTCAAAAGGACGCGATCTTCACCCGTGTTGCTCTTTTAGAAATGAAGAAAGAGTGCTCTTTTACGTGCCGAAGCACCGAGGGATCACCGCGGCAGACACACGGGGAAACTGCAAGCCCGTGTGCTGCACTCAACCGTACCAGCCGTGAAAACGGCTCTTTTTTTTTTTAAAGAGGAAACTCAGCCGATAACGGGAGCAGTGATCGCTGAAGCGCCGTCACACCAGCAACAAGAGGACCTTCTTCTCTTCAAGAGGACTCGTTTCTCAATCTCAATCTTCGGCAAAAGAACAGCAGCTCAATGAACACACTGTGAGGCTCCGAAGAAAAAAGCATTGCGCAATATTTACTTCCGCCTTTTATACCCGCGCTGGTAGGCGGGTTGCGGAATGCAAATCTTGCATGCCAATGTCCATTGGCTCGTTTTTATTCTCTCGTAGGCAATTGGCTCCCTAGCGTGATCCCAATTCGTCAGGGAACTCCCCGACGACACATTGGAGTTCCCAGGACGAAAGGGAAACAGAGTTTTGCACACAAAAAAAACAAAAAAAAACAATCATCAGATGTAAGCTTTGTCTAAAATGCATTCATTGACACTTAGGGGAGCTTGTGTGGCCACTGGCCAGGTAAACACACACACTGCAATGCATTATAATATATTTAGATGAGTGTGTCCTTAAGGAAACAGGGGGATCCAGGGGTCTGACATAAGAGAGGGAACCCCAGTATGGCAGCAGGCGTTCACTTCTTACTTGCAGTAGATGATGGACATTTAAGGAAACAAACGCCAGAGATGCAGCTCCAAGCTACATTATCTATTAAAAAGTGGTATGATGGATGATATGTCAATATAGATAAGACAAAAGTAGTCAGGAGTGGCTCCCACCTTGCATGAAAAGCCATCCACACCCCAAAGACGACTATATTGAAGCTGAAAGAAGAATATTCATGCAAATGTTTTAAAAAGCCCACATATCTCTCTCATAAGGTCTGCAACATGCAATAACAGAGTGAACAAGCCTGACAAACCAAACTTACCGAATCAACTAATGATTGGTGTCACTGTGCATTATTGGCCTAGGAGCTGAGACTGAACATGTCTTCGCCCCACGAGCCCGACTGTGGCATTCGGGACATGACTCCACTGTATCGACCCGGTGCATTGCTCCCCGACCCGGCCGAACTGCACTCGCTGTCCTCGCGCTTTCATGCTCTCATCATTCTGTGTCCACACTGAGGCGTGTGTTGCTGTACATCTGTCACACACTCATCTAACTCTTCATCCGTGAGACTGCGATATCTTGCCCGAATGGAGAGGTCACATTCAGCCGTTCGTCTAAACACTGTGCGTGTGCTGACTCCAATCGTGCGAGCAATGGCTGGAACAGAACAGTGAATGTCCAGGAGATTGGTGATGTGAGCCGGTGAGATTAGAAGACGTGGCCTTCCCATTGATGGTCACTAAACTGGACACAGCACTTAAAGAGACCAACTCTTGTGAGCTGATAAACTCCAGGTAGTCCATGTCAAGGGGCAGTCGTCTAACAGCATTTTCCAAGCGTGAACGCAGTCTTTCCAAAACATAATCCACAAGCAATTGCTACAGGGCAATATATAATATGGCATGTTAATACCTCGGTCTTGCTGGCCAGATGAATCAAACAAAAGTAAATGACATCCTACTACAACAAACAAACTCACCGCTCTGTCCACTTCTGCAAATGAGGTTTTGTGAAGGCCTCCGTCTCTTTCTGTTGCTTTGGTGCTTGTCAACACGCGCTTGCACCTCCTGCTGGTGAAGCGACTCACAGCAGAGAGACATTATGCATCGGTAGTCTATTGCTTTTCCTGCAGTTCCCAGATGTGATCTGTGGAATAGTCTGTCGAATTCGAAACACTGAATTTGTGGAAACGAATTTGTAAAGTGAAATAAATGGAGCGAAAATTGCCTGGCGAAAATTATTGGTGGTATTCTTAAACAAACTGAGTATTTTGGAAACGAACTTTGTAAGGTGAATATTGATTACTGTTTTTTTAACAACGAAAACAGTATGTGAAATGTTTCCAATTGAAATATTCACTGTTTAAAGGGGACATATCATGCTTCTAAATCGTTCCTTTTTACATATAAATCATACATTTGTGGTCTATATAAAGCGGAACTGCAATGCTTGGGTCTGAATTCCTCATTATTATAGTTCCACAGGCCCCTTTTCTGATGTGCGTCTGAGAGCAACTCGTTTTGGTGCGGTCTCTTTAAATGCAAATGAGACACTTCATGCCCCGCCCCCTCTCCAGGCTGCAGAGGTGACACTCGGTTCAACTCCACCCCGGTCGGCCATTTTTGTAGTTTGATAGCAGAGATACGATTATCTAGCGGCACAGAAACTTTTTATTCACACGTTATTAACAAAATGTCAACAACGGAAGACTTGTCCATCAAGCCTTACATGTTCGAGCCAGAGTCGGACCCGGAGTTTTCATAGAAAGCTGTGTCCCAACTGAGCACATCTGGGGTTTTGTTTGACAGCCTTTGTCAGCAAATGTTGGTCTGTGCCTTGTTGGTTTAGCCCTCTAAATAAAGTGAAAGTCGATTATTTCTCTTGTTAAAACAAGCACACTAACAAGACAAATGACTACGGCCTAATCTTACCACTAAAAATCTGTATTGATAATATGCTACGTTTAGAAAAGCATCAGAAAACACAGCAGCTAAATGACCATTGTCATGATGAAACTCAACAACAGTAATACTGCTACAGACGTGTAAAAAAAAAGAAAGACAAAGGTACTGCTAAACCATGACCACCATGTGTTTTAAGAAAGTAAAGTACTTCACTATTTTTCACTTGATTCATGATTCTCTCGCTCGATTGCTTCTGATTGCTCGATTGCTTCTGGCTGCCTGCTGTGAGTTTGTTTGCGTCGTGGCTGTCTAAGCCTCGTATTAGCATCGTATTTCTTTCTGTTTTTCCGTATTTCTTTCTTTTATCCTGCTTTGAACCATCATTTACCTCATAATTACAACTCGGACTGTTGAGCAGACCGTCTCAAGCGTGACCCAACACTGGGCCGTTACACCTGTGGGTCACGGCTGAGCGAGTCTTCTTTACACTCACTTACAAACGAACATTTTCTCGTCTATCGTGCGTCTACATTACACCCGTACCACTAAAAAGACGGATTATACCCAAGACTTCAGTCATAAATTAGTATTAATATTAATAGCATCACTGGTTGCATCGTTGCAGATCCGTGACCTTTTAGAGAGACAAGCTGAGCTGAGAGACCGGCGTTTAGCTCTTGAAACATCACGCACCGATGCACACGGATCGGTGATTAACGTTAGTAACCCGCTGACCCTCGCCGCGTCTACTCCGTGCGTTTCTCAGCATTGGTCCCGAGCGTCCAGGTCCCGATCAGCCATGGTTTCATTCACTCCGGCTCCGACACAACACCACGAAGCCTGGGTGGTTCCGCGGAAGCCGCAAGCCAGGACCAGAATCTTTTCGCCCCTTCCGGTTTTCGAGATCTCCACTCAGAACCGCTTCTCCTCTCTTCGCGAAACGGAACGCGATGCTGTGATCATCGGCGATTCCACCGTCCGACACGTCCACGCTACGTTAGGTAAAAGTAAGGTGTACAGTCATTGCTTTCCTGGTGCTCGTGTTCTTGATATCGCTGCGCGGGTACCTGAGATCTTGAACGGTGACGAGCGCGTCGGAGCTGTTGTGTTGCACGGGGGAGCTAACGACACTAGGCTGCGACAGACAGAGGTTCTGAAGAAAGACTTCAGGAGCCTGATCGAAACGGTTCGCAGCACATCGCCTGAAACAACGATCATTGTGTCTGGACCGCTTCCCACGTACCGACGAGGGCATGAAAAGTTCAGTAGATTATTCGCGCTAAATGAATGGTTAATGTCATGGTGCAATGAGCAGAAACTGCTCTTTGTAAATAATTGGAATCTGTTCTGGGAGCAACCGAGGCTTTTCCGCGCTGATGGCTTACACCCAAGTAGAATGGGGGCAGATCTTCTGTCGGATAACATCTCTAAGATGTTAAACACCGTTTGACTAGTAACCAAAAATCCAAATCACAGTCTCTGCTGCACCAATTTAATTTATATTAATACTAGTGTAGAACATTGCATAGAAACTGTGTCTATTCCTCGTTTACTGAGATCAAATAATAAATCTACTGCGGGATCTAGAAAAAATCTAATTGTTATTAAAACAAAAAAACACGCTATTAGTGAACAAAAACAATTTCTAAAGCCAGGTCTTCTTAACATTAGATCGCTCACACCTAAGGCGGTTATTGTAAATGAAATGGTCACAGATAATAATTTCGATGTACTGTGCCTTACTGAAACCTGGCTTAAACCAAATGATTATTTCGGTCTAAATGAGTCTACTCCGCCAGGATACTGTTATAAGCATGAGCCCCGTCTAATCGGTCGTGGCGGCGGTGTTGCAACAATCTACAGGGATATCCTTAATGTTACTCAGAAAACTCGTCATAGGTTTAATTCGTTTGAAGTACTTGTGCTAAATGTTACGCTCTTAGATGTAAGAAAAAAATCCCTATTATCTCTAGCCTTGGCTACCGTATATAGACCTCCAGGGCCTTACACTGTTTTCCTAAAAGAGTTTGCAGATTTTCTCTCAGATCTATTGGTCAACGTCGATAAAGCATTAATTGTTGGAGATTTTAACATACACATCGATAATTCAAATGATGCGTTAGGGGCTGCGTTTACAGATTTATTAAACTCCTTCGGGGTCAAGCAAAACGTCACCAGACCAACTCATCGTCTTAATCATACACTCGATTTAATTATATCATATGGAACCGATCCAACCGACATAGATATCATTCCACAAAGTGATGATGTCACTGACCATTACATGGTAACTTGCATATTACGTACGTCTGTAATATGTCATGCTGCGCCATGTTATCGACCAGGCAGAACAATCCTTCCATCCACCATAGATAATTTCTCAAATAGCTTATCTGATCTGTCTCAGCTGCGGCCTGAACCCAAACGAACAGATGAACTAGACGAACTAACTAGCACTATGAGCACCATTCTCTCTAGAACATTGGATATTGTTGCACCCATTAGATTAAAAAAGGTCCGAGAGAAAAGTATAGCACCATGGTACAATAATACTACGCATGCTCTAAAGAGAGAAACCCGTAATTTAGAGCGTAAATGGAAACAAACTAATTTAGTGGTCTTTAGAATCGCGTGGAAAGACAGTATGTCACGTTATAAAAAGGCCCTAAAAGCGGCCAGGGCTGAGCACCTCCGCAAACTAATAGAAAACAACCAAAACAATCCAAGGTTTTTATTTAACACCGTGGCTAGACTAACAAATAAACAGACGTCGTCTGAACAAAATACCTCGTTACAGTTTAGTAGTAATGATTTCATGAACTTTCATGAACTGCCTTATGATTCGGCCACAATTGTCGCTCCGCAAGAGCAATTACAATGCTTTACAACTATAGAACAAAAAGAGTTAAACAAACTTATCACTTCGTCTAAAACAACAACATGTTTATTAGATCCTATAGTCAAGTCAAGTCAAGTCACCTTTATTTATATAGCGCTTTTTACAATACAAATTGTTTCAAAGCAGCTTTACAGAGATAACAGGAAAACAATGTTGTAATAGTATTGTTAAATTCAAAATTAAATGTTAAATGTCCCCAACTAAGCAAGCCAAAAGCCAATGGCGACAAAGGCGAAGAGAGGCGAAAAAGGCAACAGTGGCAAGGAACCAAAACTCCATCAGGTGACAGAATGGAGAAAAAAACCTTGGGAGAACCCAGGCTCAGTCAGGGGGCCAGTCCTCCTTTGGCCAACGAACGAACAGTGTATGATTATGAGTTAGGCCGCATAATGTCAGGAGTCAGAGGTGATCAGAACTTTCACGATATTTATCCAGTTCATCTGGTTGGGTTGGGTCATCCGGCCGATGAGGAGATGAGTGCGTTGAGGTGTCCATGGGCTTTCACAGTGTTGATGGGCCTGGCTCATCAGGGATGCATTGTCATCGTGTCCATGTGATGGTCCTTCCTCAGATCTGGATATGGCCTGGATCCGGCGGTTCGCGGTAAACCTCGGGATAAGCAGAGAGACTAATATTAGCGTAGACGCCATCCTTCTTATGATGTACAAAGTACATCAGGAATTATGGGAAGTGTTCCTATACCAACTAAACTACTGAAAGAAGTGTTACCTATAGTGGAAGAGCCTCTTCTCAATATTATTAACTCATCTTTATCTTTAGGTCATGTTCCAAGAACGTTCAAGCTGGCAGTTATAAAACCTCTTATTAAGAAACCACAATTAGATCCAAATAACCTAGTAAATTACAGACCCATTTCAAATCTTCCATTTATGTCTAAAATATTAGAAAAAGTTGTGTCCGCTCAACTCGGCTCTTTCTTACAAGAAAACGACATCTATGAAAAGTTTCAGTCTGGATTCAGACCGCATCATAGCACTGAAACTGTGCTGGTTAGAATAACAAATGATTTACTTTTAGCTTCGGACCAAGGCTGTATCTCAATACTAGTTTTACTTGATCTTAGTGCTGCGTTCGATACTATAGATCACACAATACTCCTAGATCGACTACAAAATTATACTGGTATTCAAGGACAAGCATTAAGCTGGTTCAGGTCATACTTATCCGACCGCTACCATTTTGTCTATTTAAATGGAGAAAAATCGATCATAACTTCGGCAAACTATGGAGTGCCACAGGGATCTGTGTTAGGCCCTCTATTATTCTCAATATATATGCTGCCACTTGGTAATATTATGAGGAAACATGGAATTAGTTTCCATTGTTACGCCGATGACACTCAAATATATATTTCATCACGGCCAGATGGATACGCTAAATTATCCAAATTGACAGACTGTGTTAAAGATATAAAAGATTGGATGACGCGTAATTTTCTTTTATTAAATCCAGACAAGACAGAAGTAATACTTATCGGTTCTAAAAACCGTCCACAAAACCTCTCACAACACTACTTTAACATAGTAGGATGCCCTGTTACTTTATCCTCTACTGTAAAAGACCTGGGTGTTATATTAGACTGCAACCTGTCTTTTGAAAAGCATATTTCATATGTTACAAAAACAGCCTTTTTCCACCTTAGAAACATTGCTAAACTACGTAATATGCTATCAGTCTCTGATGCAGAAAAGTTAGTTCATGCATTCATGACCTCGAGACTAGATTACTGTAATGCTTTATTAGCTGGTTGTCCTGCATCCTCAATAAACAAGCTACAGTTAGTCCAAAATGCAGCCGCTAGAGTTCTTACTAGATCAAGAAAATATGATCATATAACACCGATTTTATCATCACTTCATTGGTTACCTATAAAGTTCCGTATTAATTACAAGGTATTGCTACTGACCTATAAAGCCCTAAATGGTTTAGCTCCAGTCTATTTAACGGACCTTCTATCGCCCTATAATCCATCGCGCTCTTTAAGATCACTAAATTCGAGGCTTCTGGTCATACCTAGGATATCCAGATCCACCAAAGGAGGGAGAGCATTTTCACATTTAGCTCCGAAGCTCTGGAATAGCCTTCCTGATATTGTTCGTTGCTCAGACTCGCTCTCCCAGTTTAAAACTAGACTAAAGACGCATCTCTTCAGCCAGGCATTCATATAAAATTTTAAAACGTACAGTTACTGTAAATCCGGCCTCTAGTTCATAAAAGCCAGAGGAGAACTGGCCCCCGACTGAGCCTGGGTTCTCCCAAGGTTTTTTTTTCTCCATTGGGTTACTTGATGGAGTTTCAGGACACCACTGGGTCACTTGATGGAGTTTTTCGGTTCCTTGCCACTGTTGCCTTTGGCTTGCTCAGTTGGGGATATTCAAATTAATTAACCAATCATTAATAACATTGATCAGCCCTTCCAAACTTGGATGTCTTTTTTTATTTTATTGTTTTCCACTAATAAACAAACATTGTTATGTTGTTTTGATTGATACTGTGAAGCTGCTTTGATACAATCTGTATTGTGAAAAGCGCTATATAAATATACTTGACTTGACTTGACTTGACTTACTTTATTTTTATTAACGTTATTTACAGCTTACCGAAGTGCTCTGTTCGTCGTCTCCAAAGATAGAAGGAATTGATCCCTCAATCAGACGAAGTCTATCGGCAAATCCTTCTTTATACTGGCGGAGGTTGCTGAAGTAGTTATCCTACTAGTAAAAAACATGACTTTACCCACAGATGAGGGTACATTTCCGTGAAAAATAAAACTCAACCAGGCACTTCGAAGAGGTTCTGATGGTGGGAGACGGTGTAATGAAGCGTGTGGGTCACTACATCCAACAACCGAATATTTTGACGTACCCTCTCGTAACTTCTGCATCCTTGAGCTTGGACTACAAAATCGCAGCGAGAAATAAAAATGGCGAATTGCTCGAAGTGTTGGGCCGGGAGTCGATGTCCTTATTTGGCAGTTCCGCTCCAAATACTGTGACGTAATTGTTCAAAAAAACGTCATAGAGAATAGAAAAATCGGAACAGGTTGAAAAATATGACCAAAACTAGCCTGGCTAACGTCAAACCTCGTCTCATTGAGATTGAGACGTGGTCTGGGAACCACATGTTCATTTTCTCGTATTTGAGGCGTGGTTTACGAATGCCCAGAGCTGTTTATTGGGTGCTACGAATGTCTATCAAATGCGCATGTACGTAGCTCGTAGCCAATCGTTTCAGTTATACCAGATGACGTATGTAGAGCGACAGAAATTCGACGAGTAAGAAGACGATGGGTCAGAGATTTATGTGTACACGAAACTACTTAGAACACTATCTAAGGCTGCATCGAAAGGTAACTTCGCGTCTGCTGCCATGTTGGATCCATAGATATAAACAAACTGCTTCGGTGTGTCGTCATCGTCTTGCTGCTGTTACGATCAGGCAGGAATGAAGCAGAGAGCGAATCCAATTGCAAGCACTATTTTAATAAAGTAGACAGGTACACAGAGAACGCTAACAGCAAACAATGACCGACAAACACCAACTGAAGAACATGGGTATAAATACACAGGCAAACAAGCTAAACAAGATAACAAGGGGGCGTGGCTAATCAGAAACACATGGGGAGACTAATTAACAAAACGGGGAACAGCTGAACAAGAAAAGACAGGGGAACACATGACAGACAAGAACAAGGAACAAAACACAAAACCCACACCGTGACAGCTGCTCCCTCCCCGTTCAACCAAGAGCAAGAAAAGAAGAAACAATTGTCCTCGCCACTTGTTTTTTCCTTTACCTCAAGTTCAATTTAATATTGGTACTTTTTGCAAAAGGTCATCTTTGACCAGGACCGTATTTTCATAATATTCATATTTTGTCCGGTTACACCTACGAAACTACAGTTGATGTGGCGCTTTTGTTCTCATCACGTTGTGTCAGCAGTTCTCTCTGAGGGTGCTTTCACATCTGTAGTTCGGTTCATTTGGTCCGGACTAAGGGAGAAAAATTATACTTTGTAGCATTTTTCAGGTGTTTTGGTTCCTTTTCACACCACACTGATTGCTCTGGTCCGAATCAGTTGAGAGGCGCTCCCGACGCCCCTTAAAACAAAAATACAAAAGTTCAGGAGGGTGGTGAAGCAGAGGCGGTCTTGGGGGAGGGATGGAGGGCCAGGTCCGTGCAGGGGAATGGGTCGTGAAGCGCAGGCGGCCAGGGCGGCGCAGGCGGCCAGGGCGGAGCAGGACGCGCAGGTGGCCAGAGAGGAGACGACCCTTCGGGCGGCCAGGGTGAAGCAGACGACCCTTCGGGCGGCCAGGGTGAAGCAGACAACCCATCGGGCGGCCACGGCGGTGAAGACCCCTCAGGAGGCCACGGCGGCTCAGGAACGGACACAGGCACAGGAACAGACTCCGGCTCAGGAACGGCAGACGTGACGTGAACAGTCTCTGGATCTGCAGACGTGACGTGAACAGCCTCTTGCTCGGCAGGCGTGACGTGAACAGCCTCTTGCTCGGCAGGCGTGACGTGAACAGTCTCTTGCTCGGCAGGCGTGACGTGAACAGCCTCTTGCTCGGCAGGCGTGACGTGAACAGTCTCTTGCTCGGCAGGCGTGACGTGAACAGCCTCTTGCTCTGCAGGCGTGACGTGAACAGCCTCTTGCTCGGCAGGCGTGACGTGAACAGCCTCTTGCTCGGCAGGCGTGACGTGAACAGTCTCTTGCTCGGCAGGCGTGACGTGAACAGCCTCTTGCTCGGCAGGCGTGACGTGAACAGTCTCTTGCTCGGCAGGCGTGACGTGAACAGTCTCTTGCTCGGCAGGCGTGACGTGAACAGCCTCTTGCTCTGCAGGCGTGACGTGAACAGCCTCTTGCTCTGCAGGCGTGACGTGAACAGCCTCTTGCTCGGCAGGCGTGACATGAACAGTCTCTGGATCGGCAGGCGTGACGTGAACAGTCTCTGGATCGGCAGGCGTGACGTGAACAGCCTCTTGCTCGGCAGGCGTGACGTGAACAGCCTCTGGATCGGCAGGCGTGACGTGAACAGCCTCTTGCTCGGCAGGCGTGACGTGAACAGCCTCTTGCTCGGCAGGCGTGACGTGAACAGCCTCTTGCTCGGCAGGCGTGACGTGAACAGCCTCTTGCTCGGCAGGCGTGATGTGAACAGCCTCTTGCTCGGCAGGCGTGACGTGAACAACAGCCTCTTGCTCGGCAGGCGTGACGTGAAGCTCTGGCTTGGTGGGGTTGCAGGGTTCCGTGTCTGCCAAACCCACAGTAATAGTTGAGCCACATAGTAACAAGGCCAAATCAATATAGAACTCTAACGTCCATTGATGATCGTGCAGTGGCATGACTGACCCGAATGGCTCCGAAAGCCCACCTCTAATTAATATCATAAGGCACAAAGAGTCCATTGAAGTTTCATTTGCCAGTTCAACAAAGTCTCTTACGTACTCCTCTATTGGCCGGTCTCCCTAACGAAGACACATAATCCGTGCTGCTGGATTCATCGGGGTCGGTCGTTCTGTTACGATCAGGCAGGAATGAAGCAGAGAGCGAATCCTAGTGATGTTACATCTGACACCGACGCTCCGAAGCTTGCTTCAAACTCGAACGGTCCTTGCAATGAACCACTGCTTCGGAGCTTGTATCATTACGTCACTAGTCACGTGAAAATGACGTCTGAAGCAAACACACTGGTTCACTCCTGTAGTGAACCACCCGACTGCTTTGACAGCCCAATCCAGTGTTGACAGGTTCGAAACCTGGCGGCTGTGAAGCCACAAAGCAATATCCTCATTTATACCAGCTTTCTAAACTGTTTTTGTGTACTTCTGCATCATCTGTTCCATGCGAGAGGATATTCTCTAAAGCTGGTGAAATTGTTTAAAAAAAAGAAAAGAAATCGCCTTTCACCAAACACTGTGGAGAACATGATATTTCTGAATAAAAACCATACCATTTAATGAACACTTTGTCTAAGCCTTCTGCATGATGTACCCAAAGCACATCCTCTGCCACGTTTATTTTTATTATTTTTTATTAATTAGAGAACATATGAACATTGTGACATAAAAACATGCATCAAAGACAGAAACTTCAAAAACCCTCTGCTACATTATAGTAGGCTACAACCAGTTACACAAGCACATCCTTTTCAACATACGGTACACAAATGTCAGTCCCACCAGTTAACAAGTTATAGAGTTCTGCTTCCCACAGCTAAACAAGATAAAGCTTTCACACATGAAATTCTATTGGATTTAATGGTTTTCATGGGAATTTTATTGGTTGTAATGGGAATTATAGTAGCCTCTGTGGATCTCTACTGATATGTGTTGGCTTATATTGGTGGGGGCATTAAATCCTAATGGAATATGTGCCAAAAAATAATTCTGTTGTGGTTCCTATTGGTATTTTAATAGAAACCATTAGAATTTCTGTGATGGTTTCCAACTTTTTTAAGCTGGTCTGATCTTCTGTCCTTGTCTAAAGAAATAATTACACACACACATCATGCTTCATGTTTTATTATCAAGGTGAACACATGAAATTCATCAGTATCTGTAAAATTCACCTAAATAAATGAGTTTCACAGCACTTACACTGTTTCAGCTTGGATCGCCTCGGTAAACACGTAACAAACGGGGCGTTAACATAAGCCTACTTGCATTTTATGGTTGTCAGCTTTGTTGCATTACATTTACTTCACCAGGAGAGGGTGCTGCAATTTCTGTCTGAATGAAGCTTCGAGTAATGAACCATTTTCGACACAATTGTATCAGAAAGCAATAATGCTTCGAAACGCTTCATTTGGCCATCACTAGCGAATCCAATTGCAAGCACTATTTTAATAAAGTAGACAGAGAACGCTAACAGCAAACAACGACCGACAAACACCAACTGAAGAACATGGGTATAAATACACAGGCAAACAAACTAAACAGATAACAAGGGGGCGTGGCTAATCAGAAACACATGGGGAGACTAATGAACAAAACGGGGAACAGCTGAACAAGAAAAGACAGGGGAACACATGACAGACAAGAACAAGGAACAAAACACAAAACCCACACCGTGACAGCTGCTCCCTCCCCGTTCAACCAAGAGCAAGAAAAGAAGAAACAATTGTCCTCGCCACTTGTTTTTTCCTTTACCTCAAGTTCAATTTAATATTGGTACTTTTTGCAAAAGGTCATCTTTGACCAGGACCGTATTTTCATAATATTCATATTTTGTCCGGTTACACCTACGAAACTACAGTTGATGTGGCGCTTTTGTTCTCATCACGTTGTGTCAGCAGTTCTCTCTGAGGGTGCTTTCACATCTGTAGTTCGGTTCATTTGGTCCGGACCAAGGGAGAAAAATTATACTTTGTAGCATTTTTCAGGTGTTTTGGTTCCTTTTCACACCACACTGATTGCTCTGGTCCGAATCAGTTGATGAAACGAACCAAAATGCAGTCACGTGACAACATCCACATCACTCGTTGGCCAGATGGGTCTTGAACGTATTTTCATAACTGCACTTCGATTGTCAGAATTAACGTGCGGGAAAATTCCAACAGAACTCCCGAAAATAAACAAAGAGGAGGAAAATCCGGCAGACAACGCGCCGCTTTTTACTATGGAGAGACGACTGCGTGGGCTGATTGTATCCCTGGTCATAGTTTATATAGTTTTCTACACCACTTTAGGCAAACAATAACATTTGAGAATGAAGCGAGGATGCGGCTTGAAAATAATGTTTTATGCAATGCACGCGGCGATCACTTCAGGAGGAGGCGACGCGTGCATTAATGTTGCTAAACAGTAACATAATGCACAGCGCGGCGGACTACGGCGGCTGGTTTAGTTCAGAAATGCGCAGCTCTTTGGCAGTTGGGTCTGTTCGGGGTCGGATCACGTTCTCACCACAAACGAACCGCTCCAGAGTTCGTTTGAAAGCGTACCGAGACCAGCTCTTCGAGGTGGTCTCGGTACGCTTGTTTGGTCCGCTTTTGGTGCGCCCCCGAGTGCGATTGCTGCATTCACACCTGCCCAAACGAACCGCACCAAAGCTGAAAATGAACTCTAGTGCGATTCAACCTAACTAAATGAGGCAGGTGTGAAAGCACCCTGAGCTTCTGTTCTAAAAAGAAAAAAAAATGTGTTCAACTGAATGGTATTTTTGTTATTTTATTCGAATCTCTTATTTTGATGTCTTTATATTTAATTTCACTCAATGCCAGGGGACTCAGGAACAATTTAAACCGGAAAGCCATTTTTTTATTCGCCAAACAATGTAAAACTCACAGCATCTCTGAGGATGTGCCGGAGTCACAGCGGGGAAATGACATTTATTGTTCTCATGCTTCTCAACGCTCTGCAGGTGTTTGTACACTCAAGAACTTATTCGCTGGAAAACTTCCTTATTCAGACTTCGATAATAATGGACATTATGTGTGTCATGTTGTTCAAATTCATATCTTTAATTTCATTGTCATAAACATTTATGGGTACAATTCAAAGGCAGAAAATTATGTTCTTTTAGGTAGGATAGAAAAGAGAATTGTTCATTGTTCAGCCAAATTTCCTAATGCACATATACTCTTGGCTGGTGACTTTAATATCACATTAGATAATGTGATTGATAGATGGCCTCCAGGACCTTGTTCTAATACAAATGCAAAGCTTAAATTGTTAATGCAAAGATTCGATCTGACTGACGCTTGGAGAACTAAACATCCTCATAACACAACTTTTACCTGGTGTAATAATTCAAGGTCTAAGCAATCGAGAATAGATTTATGGTTAGTTTCCCGCGTGCTTGGAGACAATTTCAGGACTAATATTTTATCTACCCCTTTAACTGATCATACAGCAATACAAATCAACATTGATCTACTTCCAATGACTTCTGCTAAATTGTACAACTCATATTGGAAACTTAATAGTTCTGTACTGAAACATGAGACAGTTATATTAGAAGTAAAGAAATGTGTCCATCTCTTTTGGACTAAAGCCAAAGTAGAACGGGTTTACGGTAAACATTGGGAGTTGCTTAAATTTGAATTGGGGACATTTTTCAGAAATTATTGCAGTAATGCTGCTAAACTCAAAAGAGCCCAAGAAGAGGACATCATTTCCACCATTGCATACTTACCATCTAGATGTCCTGATAGCTTATCTGCGGAAGAAAATAATACTCTCTGTGAGTATCAGCACAAATTGGACGAACTTTATAAATGAAAAGCTGAAGGTGCTTTTGTAAGGTCCAGAAGACGCTGGCTCGAAGAAGGAGAACAAAATACAGCTGACTTTTTTAGATTGGAAAAGTGTCAGAATAAAAACAACATCCATCAGCTAAAAATCGGCAACTCTCTCTCTCTGAAGACCCAAAAGAAATTGGCCAACTTTGTTCAGATTTCTATGAGAATCTTTACCGCAGCCGATTCTGACAGCACTGTGTCCTTCATGGCCTTAGTGGGCAACATTAACTGTATTAGTGCTCCTGATGAAGATGTTTGTGATCGCCCCATCACATTAGTTGAGGTCCTCGAAGCCATCAAAACCTTAAAGATTAATAAATCGCCAGGTGTAGATGGCCTCGCTTCAGAATTTTATCAAAGATTTGCAAAAGACTTGGCCCCTTTTTTATTAGAAGTAATTTATGAAAGCATTAGTGTGGGATCTCTTCCCTTAACACAAAGTTTAATAACTCTTATCCCCAAGCCTAAAAAATATTTATTATTAATTGATAATTGGCGTCTGATTAGTCTTTTAAATAGTGCTTATAAAATCATTGCTACAGTCTTTGCAAAACATTTAAAAACTATTTTAGAGGACATAATAGATGAAACGCAATCAGGTTTTCTAAGAAACAGACACATTTCAAACAATATTCGGCTGGTTCTTGACCTGTTAGACTATTCAGAGTTAGTGAGGGATGATAGCTATATGCTTTTCTGGACTTTTATAAAGCATTCGATTCTATTGAACATGGTTCATATTCAAAACTTTAGAAACATTTGGTTTTGGGAACCTGTTCATTAGAGCAGTTAAACTTTATATGTCAATGGGAATTCTTCCATTAAGCTTAAACACGGTACGTCTCCAAGATCTGAATTGCAGCGGGGAATACGTCAGGGTTGCCCCATCTCACCATACTTGTTCATATTGACTACTCAATTATTAGCAAATCACATTAGAATAGTGCCTTACAAGGAGTTGACATCATGGGAAAGGAGATCATCATCAGTCAATTGGCTCTTAATGCTATTAAAACGTTCTCCAAGGCATCTGGGGCCGTATTCACAAAGAATTTTAAGGCTAAAAGTAGCGTCGTTTACGGGCGGGACGGGTCGGGTGGGACATGTCCCCACCACTTTTGAAACATCTCGCGGCACAGATGTACCAATACAAATAAAAAATCTCCAGTTAACTAGCAGAGAGCATTCGTTTCGTTCGTTTGTTGAATAAGAGGCGATGTAGCGCTGAAATGTGTTGTTTTTTTAATCAAGTGATGATGTGCTCGTTGCCGCTGCAGACAGATAAAATTGAGTGGCGCGGATACAGTGTTCTCTTGAGGCTCGCGCACGATGAATGATTCAACTATTACATTACTTCAATAGGAGCAACATTTCCTTGCTTTATGTAGTCTATTTAGGCTAATAGGATGTCAATTAACCAAGCAAGTGTTAATGCAAGTGTCGTTTTTCATTAGTAGGCAAGTGGCGGTTTTCATTAGGGTATTAGGCTACCTTGATTTAATTTAATTTAATTCACGACTTTTCTCTCTCTCTGCCTTTTTAGAATTACACTTCACTGGGGCCTGCACAAACATGTCATTATTATATATGCATTTCGATGACATTACTATTATTATTTTGTGTAGGACACAGACATATTTAGATGTCGTAATTCCATGATTTGTTGCGTCTGTGTTCCGCATGATGGCCCTGTCATCTAACAACCGATCACCGTGATCATTGCGAGGAAGCTCGTGCATGAGAATTGACGTCATCCATAGCCACGAAGACTCACTCTTAGTTTAGGAGTTGTCATTTTTCCTTACTAAGAGTAGGTCTGAAAGGTGTTGTGAATAACTTTTAAGAGAAAACTCCTAGCTAAAATATTTTAGTGCGATTTAGGAGTACTCCTAGTGATAAGAAAATTCTTTGTGAATACGGCCCCTGGGCTCCATCTCAACTCTCTGTTTCCAGTATATGTAATATCCGAATCAAAGAGACAATAACCTACCTTGGAATAGTAATCTCCAAAAACGTAACATTCAGATGTGATTTAAACTTTTTGCCCATCATAGAGAAAGCTAAAAAAAGATTTAATCAATGGCGTCAGAGAGATTTATCTTTGAAAGGAAGGATTCTTGAGAAGGCATCTCACGTCTGACATACACATCTCATTAGACCTTGATAGAGTAATGTGTAAAAACATTGATCAACTACTATGTCATTTTGTATGGAAAAATAAGACGCATTATATAGTAAAATCTGTGTTGTCCAACAGCTTCAGTAATGGTGGTCTTAATTTTGTTGATTTTGCAACATTAAATAATACTTTTAAAATGAACTGGTTGAGGAATTACTTGAGAAATCCACTCAGTATGTGGAACATTATAGCGGATATGTCTTTTCTCAGCTGGGGGTTTGAGTTTTCTGTTGATGTGTAACTTCAGCATTGAGAAGATCCCTGTTGCTCTCTCTAATCTCCACACACAAGCACTATTAGCGTGGTCTATGATGTTCAAACACAAGTTTTCTCCAATTACTTAATTTGGAACAATACGAATATTTGTTATAAACATAAGTCTTTATTTTTTTAAAACTGGTTTAAGAATGGGATCGATCGGGTTAGCCAATTATTTAATCAGGATGGTTACCTATATACTTATGAAGAATTTCTCTCTCACTATAATATTCCTGTTACTCCAGAACAGTTTGCCTCTGTATTTGGTGCTATCCCTAATGGTGCCATTATGCTGTTTTGAGGGCCATAATAGTTTGACAAGTTCTGAAGTACCTCTCCCAGTCCCGGCTGACACGTGTGTAGGCAAGATATGTTTTAAATCTACATTTAAAAATAATAGAGATATACGTCTTCTTTTTCCTCGATGATTGTGTTTCCATTCCTCATGTTGTTACAAAATGGAAGTTGTTAGTGGAAAATATTTCATGGAAGAAGGTTTGGACTCTCCCTAACAAGTGCCTATTGGTAAATAAGGTCAAAAAGATTTCTTTTCAGCTTATTCATCAATATTATCCTGTCAATATCATGGGGGGGGGGGGGACTTAGACTTTTGAACATCTCGCGGCACAGATGTACCAATACAAATAAAAAATCTCCAGCTAGCAGAGCATTCGTTTCGTTCGTTTGTTGAATAAGAGGCGATCTAGCGCTGAAATGTGTTGTTTTTTAATCAAGTGATTAAATGTGCTCGTTGCCGATGCAGACAGATATGAGTGGCGCGGATACGGTGTTCTCTTGAGGCTCGCGCGGCGCATTAGAATTACACTTCACTGGGGCACAAACATGTCATTATTATATATGCATTTCGATGACATTACTATTATTATTTTGTGTAGGACACAGACATATTTAGATGTCGTAATTCCATGATTTGTTGCGTCTGTGTTATGTTCCGCGTGATGGCCCTGTCATCTAACAACCAATCACCGTGATCATTGCGAGGAAGCTCGTGCATGAGGATTGACGTCATCCATAGCCACGAAGACTCGCTCTTAGTTTAGGAGTTGTCATTTCTCCTTACTAAGAGTAGGTCTGAAAGGCGTTGTGAATAACTTTTAAGAGAAAACTCCTAGCTAAAATATTTTAGTGCGATTTAGGAGTACTCCTAGTGATAAGATAAAATTATTTGTGAATACGGCCCCAGATCCTTATCTACCGCCTGTAAGAAAAAGGCTACTAAAACTTTGAATATGCCCATTTTTTGGTGTGTTTGTATAAATGTTTTTATATATATTATTTTAATTTATTTATTATATGTTTTGAGAGAAGAATTGTTTTTAAATGAAACTTCCTCATTTATTTTATTTTCTGTTTGTATTTATTTATTTTTCCTTCTTTCTCTGAATTCCAATGTGATGTAATATTTATCAATCCCTGAACCTCTTGTGAAAGGGTAACTGCCCCTTCAAGCAAGGGAGATTAAAAAGGGACTACAAGGTACTCAAAAAGAAAGGAAAAACTCATCTCACAAAAGTACGATTTATTGACAAATAAATCAATATATAGTCAAAGAAAATACATTGTAGAAAGAAAATTCCTTCCGCCTCCAATGATGTTAACCAGCCAACCCTCTATAAACCCCAATACAATCCCAACTTTTTCACACAGAACAATTCAAAATAAAGCAAAAGAATACATTACACAAATAACCCCAAAATCATGTTACATAAAAAGTATAACAAACTCAAGTTTGCAGTGGAATTAATTTTTGGCTTGACATATGTTTAAGTCTCATGCAACTCAATAGTTCATGTGTTCTAAAGCATCAATATAACAGAGGGTACAAAAGTTGGCTGGCAACACGAGGCTGGGAAGTGATTTATACACAAAGAAAGAAAAAAAGAAAGAAAAGGGGGAAAAAAAGAAAATGAACTCCCCGCTAGCCAGTCTGATTTACAACAACCAGAAACTCCTTGCGCTGGAGGCATACAGCGCGCACATGCAGGTACTGGCCAGCTGGGGAATCAAACAAAAGAAAATACAAGAGGAACAGCAATCAACTAAACCTAATACAAAAAAACAAAAACAATTAACACAGAAATAACCACAAAATGAATTGTTTACTTTTAGGGATGTCCCGATCCGATCACGCGATCAGAAATCGGGCCCGATCACGTGGTTTCAGACTCGATCGGAATCGGACGTTACCTCCCGATCAGGACTCGGATATATGTAAATTAGTAATGGTACATGTATGCGTAATTCGTAACCATTTCGGTACGAGGCTTCCGGTTCGGTACGCATACAAACCGAACGATTCCTAGGACCATTTTTCCTGCTGACAAAATCACCACAACGTTGGGCAACATCAAATGGCAAACGTAATGAAAGCGGAACGAAACTGCGCTACTCATTATATTGTGCTTAACGGACCATTTATCAGTTCGGACCAGCAACATATGTGCAGCGCGAGATCAAGCGACACTGTGCTAAGCATAGATATCTATATAAAGGCTAGATGTCTCGTCCGCGCTGTTGGCCAATGGAGGTCGACGTCAGCACCTGGCGGCCATCTTGTCACAGGCTGCTCGCTCACTCGCAGCATTGTGTTTATAGTGCATGTACTTTTTAAATAACCATAACTTGCTCAATTTTCTACCGATTTTCAAACGGGTTGGTTCGTTATAAACGTCAGAGATGTAGTTATGACACTGCACACTTATGGATAATCATGTATTAATTATGTTAACATCCATTATATGCTAGTATTATAGCCACGTTAATAACGTTAGTAAGAAACCAAACCGTTTCTAAATCCGTCCAGATTTCAGCGAGATAAGAGTATTTGTGTTTGTGCAGATAACTCACCTTACATTGACCCTGCCTGTGACAAGATGGCCACCGGTGATGGCGATAGAGACTCCGCCGTAAGACATCTAGCCTTTATATAGATATCTATGGTGCTAAGAGATCCAGTGAAGAAAACATTTGAATTCGCCACTGAAGTAATAACATCGCTGCGAGTTCTAGTGAGAAGCATTCACATTTCTCCGTTATTAACCTAGATCTCTATTAGATCAAACAGCGCTGTGCCGTGAATGAACATGGATTTAATGTTGCACTTCAAAACTCAAATAATTATATAAATATATATTTAAATGTCATTTTTAATGTGATTATCAAAACATTATTTGTTCATCCTTCAAAGATTACCCCCATTTATAAACCTGAAAGTTTCAAGATGTAGGAAAACTCAAACTTATTTAAAAATATTTTCTCTTTAAATAAATAGGAAATGTCTCTGGCATTTCTTTCTTTTTGCTGTATCGTATCGAACCATGAATTTTGTGAACTGTTACACACCCAATGTATATATTCTCATTGTTTTTTTTATACACTTTTAAAACACTTTATTTTTTGTTTACATGCCTGCCGGGTAGCCTATTTTAAGTTGAGGTGCTATTTGTTTTTTATATTAGACTTTTTCTATATTTACTGTTGCACTAAAGGCCAAAGTGAAGAATTTATGTTATTTATTACTTGATTGTTCAAGCTACCTCATAGAAGTGCTCTGTTTGTTAACAGAGTTGTTGAATGTTAAAATAAGGTGAATTAAATAAAAAATAAGGAACATCCTAGATCTGTTTTTTCGCTCTTCTGTATTCTTTTTTTAATGTATTTTATAAGTATCGGATCGGGACTCGGTATCGGTAGATACTCAAAATCAAATGACTCGGAGGCAAAAAAACCTGATCGGGACATCCCTATTTACTTTAATCTCATTACAAAAATAAAATCAAGACACTTACAAGCACTGTATAAAAACCTCTAATTACCTGCGACACAGCCACCGACCCTGGACTAACTTCCAACATAGGAACAGGCGTGGCCAAAGACCTACAAATACACAATGTCTGCGTCTGCATTAAAACCAATTCCCTAAAAAACAAAGCTTCATAAATATGACAAAACAATCACTATTTATTTAGCCTACCTGCTCATCAGACCGTGCATGCACAAACCACCATGGATGCGTCACCAGACAGTACGATGTTTGTGTCTGCGTTTAAAATATCTAATTCAGTAAAAAAAGCTTTGTCAAAATGAAACAAAAATACAGTCAATATTCACTTGGCCTACCTGCTCAATCAGACCGCGTCTGTACACCAACACCCAAAGTGCTACCAAACAGCACAACTCCACACAAAAGGTTGGACCTCATTTCTAGGCCTCTTCTTCTTCTTTCCAATTTTACGGCGGTTGGCATCCAGCTTTTTGGTGCATTACCGCCCCCCTCTGCTCCGGAGTGTGGACCAGATAGTAGATTACAATACATATTTGTCTATTCTCTTTATTACACTTACATAATACTCACACCCTCAAATAAACACTCATACAAAAAAAAAAAAAAAAAAAAAAAAATATACAAAAAAAATTATCGCTTAAATCCTATTGAAAACTCCCGCTTCCTTTAAAAAAGACATCAATATTCTACTCTGTGTCACATTTACTGCACTTAATAACCCTTTTAAAGTAATCTCCTGCACCCCAATCTGCCTCAACTTATTCTTCATTACCTGCCTCTGCATTTCATACCTCTTACATCTCATAATTATGTGTTCCACTGACTCCTCTTCTCGACACCCCTCACACAACCCTGTCTGGTGCTTCCAAATCATCTTTAGTGTTTTGTTCAGCGAACAATGTCCCAACCTCAACCTCGTCATCACAGCCTCTTCTCTCCTATTCCCATTTCCTACCCTATCCTCTAATTTCTACTTCTATCCCTGGAATTGCCACCCCAAACCCTGTTTCTTCTGTCTCTGGCTGTCACACTGAGGAGTCGTAGATCCAAATGCAAGTAAAACAGTTTATTGTAGACACAGCACGGGAGATACTCAAAACACCACGTTTAGCAGGCGGGAGACCTGGAAGACAACACTCCGACTGGAAGACGTCAGACGAAGATATCCACAGTGAAGTAGAACACAAAGTCAGGTGAGTGGACTCTGGCGATCCTCCAAACGACTGGAGGCGTAGGAAACACCGACCAAACTCCGCACGGTGACTAGGACACAGGAACTGTGCGAGAGACATAAACAAGAGTGACGAACCGACACTAAGCCCAGAAAACTCCAGCGATATAAAGGCAGCTAACAAGCCTAATGATGAGCTGCAGCTGACGACTGATAATAATCAGCTGGTGCTAACAACAAACAGGTAGAACACACCCACAACCCCACGCCTACAAAACACACCAACAGAGGCTCAGAACGAACACCCGGATTGATGCACCGTGACAGTACCCCCTCCCCTAGGAGTGCCTCCTGGCACTCCCAGGAGAGTTTACCTGACGATTGTAATCATCGATAAGGGAGTGATCCAGTATGTCCCTAGCAGGAACCCAACTCCTCTCCTCCGGACCGTAACCCTCCCAGTCCACCAGGTACTGGAATCCGCGTCCCCTCCGTCTCGAGTCCAGAATACGATTAACCGAATAAGTAGGCTCCCCGTCTATGAGACGCGGCGGTGGGGGAACCGAGGTGGGCGGATTAAGGTCAGAATGAAAAACAGGTTTCAATTTGGAGACATGAAAGGCGGGGTGAATTCTCCTGTACGCAGGAGGAAGTTTGAGACGGACTGTCACCGGACTAATGATCTTGGTGACAGTAAACGGGCCAATAAATTTAGGAGCTAGCTTATTAGACACGGAACGGAGCGGAATATTCTTGGTAGAAAGCCACACTTTTTGACCCACGACGTATACGGGAGGCCTTGACCGGTGGCGATCGGCCTTAGCCTTGGTGCGCGCCCCCACCTGGAGCAGAGTCTCACGGGCTCTGGTCCAGGTGCGGTGGCACCTCTGGACGAAGGCGTGAGCCGAGGGGACCGCGACTTCGGATTCCAGACTGGGAAAAATAGGTGGCTGGTACCCTACGCTACACTCAAACGGAGATAGGCCCGTGGATGACACTGGTAACGAGTTATGTGCGTACTCCACCCATGAGAGCTTCTGGCTCCAGGAGGAAGGATTCTGAGAAACCAAACATCGCAACACTCTCTCTAAATCTTGGTTGGCACGCTCAGTCTGCCCGTTGCTTTGAGGATGAAACCCAGAAGAAAGACTGACACTCGCCCCCAACAAACGACAAAATTCTCTCCAAAATTTGGAAATAAATTGGGGACCCCTGTCAGAGACCACGTCAGCCGGGAGGCCATGTAACCGAAAGACGTGGTCTACAACAGCGACCGCTGTCTCCTTGGCAGACGGTAATTTAGGCAAGGGGATGAAATGAGCCGCCTTCGAGAACCGGTCCACTACAGTCAAAACGACCGTATTGCCCTGGGAGGGCGGGAGGGCAGTAACAAAATCTAGCGCGATGTGGGACCAGGGTCTCGAAGGGACAGACAGCGGTTGGAGTAACCCATCCGGTGGACGATTGGAAGTCTTACCACACGCACAGACTGAACAAGCCAAAACAAAACTCCGAACATCACGAGCCATGGAAGGCCACCAGAATCGTTGCTTGACCAAAAAACTGGTGCGATTGACTCCTGGATGACATGCCACATTGGAACAGTGACCCCACCGAATAACGTCGGACCGTAATCCCTCCGGTACAAATAAACGACTCGGTGGACACCCGGGCGGAGGCGTTACCCCTTCTAAGGCCGCGCGGACCTTCGACTCGATCTCCCAAACGAGTGTGGAGACAATGAGTCTCTCGGAAAAAATGCACTCGGGAGTGGACGGGCGAACGGAACGGTCAAAAATGCGAGACAAAGCATCGGGTTTGATGTTCTTGGAACCCGGACGATACGATAATGTAAACTCAAAACGACCGAAAAAAAGTGCCCACCGAGCCTGCCTGGAGTTGAGTCTTTTAGCAGACCTAATATATTCAAGGTTCTTATGATCGGTCCAGACAATAAAGGGTACCCCCGAACCCTCCAACCAATGGCGCCACTCCTCCAATGCTAACTTGACTGCCAGCAACTCTCTGTTACCAATGTCATAATTGCACTCTGCCGGAGATAAACGATGAGAGAAAAACGCGCAAGGGTGCATCTTGTCATCCGCGGACGAGCGCTGGGAAAGAACCGCTCCTACCCCCACCTCTGACGCGTCGACCTCCACCACAAACTGACGTGATGTATCAGGGGCAACAAGAATGGGGGCTGAAACAAAGCAGCTCTTGAGGTTGGTAAATGCAGCTTCAGCTACACCCGACCACCTGAACGTCGTCTTGGTGGAGGTCAAGGCAGTCAGAGGAGCGGCTAGTTGGCTGAAATTGCGAATAAAACGCCTGTAAAAATTGGCAAACCCCAGAAACCTCTGTAGGGCCTTACGGGAATCTGGAGTTGGCCAATCCACCACAGCCTTAACCTTGTCGGGATCCATGCGCACCCCCTCAGATGAGACGATATAACCCAGAAACGGGACCGACTGTGCATGAAACGAACACTTCTCCGCCTTGACAAAAAGCCCATTCTCTAAAAGCCTCTGGAGCACTCGTCTGACGTGCTGAACGTGTTCCTGGAGAGAAGAAGAAAATATCAATATGTCATCCAGGTAAACATATATGAACTGATCTACCATGTCTCTCAGCACGTCATTCACAAGTGCCTGGAAAACCGCTGGGGAGTTGGACAGCCCAAAAGGCATGACCAAATATTCAAAGTGCCCCCTGGGGGTGTTAAAAGCAGTTTTCCATTCATCCCCCTTCCTTATGCGGACCAAATGATAAGCGTTACGTAAGTCCAATTTCGTGAAAATGGACGCTCCCTGCAACCTCTCAAAAGCTGAAGACATCAATGGCAAAGGATAAGTATTCTTTACCGTGATGTTGTTCAGCCCTCGGTAGTCAATACAAGGTCGCAGAGAACCATCCTTCTTTCCCACAAAAAAGAACCCTGCCCCCGCTGGAGAAGAGGAAGGACGAATGAACCCAGAGGCTAGAGAATCAGAAATATATTTCTCCATGGCCTCTCTCTCTGGGACGGAAAGTGAGTATAACTTGCCTTTAGGCGGAGACATACCTGGCAATAAATCTATGGCACAGTCATAGGGACGATGCGGAGGAAGAGAAGCAGCCCGAGACTTACTGAACACTTCCTTCAGGTCAAGATACTCACGTGGCACGTTGGATAAATCCGCGTGTTCCTCCTGAAACACAGAACAAGACACAGAAGAACACGCAGACAATAAACAAGAAGCATGACAGGTTTCTTTCCAGGCTAATATAGAGTTCCTGCCCCAGTTGATGTGTGGGTTATGGAGTACCAGCCAGGGATGACCTAACACCACAGGGGAGGAAGGAGTGTCAATCAACAGAAAATCAATGTTTTCAACATGATTACCGGAGGTAATGAGTCTTATAGGGACGGTAGCATGAGTTACTGAGGGCAAACACTGACCATTTAAAGCAACCACAGATATTGGCTGAGGAAGCGTAGCAATAGGTATGTTTAGTCTGTGAGCTAGATCAATGTCAAGAAAATTTCCCTCTGCCCCTGAGTCAATGAGAGCCTCACCGTCAAAACTCAAAGTCTGAAAGTTTAAACTCACAGGGAGATGAGTGGCAGAAAAAGAGGATTCAGTCCGTGCAACCCCACCCGTCAGTAACCTCTTACCTACTAACGGGTGCTGGCTTTTACTGGACACTGCAGCGCGACATGACCAGCAGTACCACAATAAAAGCATAATCCCCTCTCCTTTCTCCTCTGTTTCTCCCGAGGAGATAAGCGAGATCTGCCAAGCTGCATAGGTTCGGGTTCAGAAGGAAATGCTGTGGTCTCGACCGGAGAAGAAGTGTGATCGGAAGAATAATTCACGTGGCCTCGTTGTGACCGACGATCTCGTCGACGTAGTCGAGTATCAACTTGAACGGCTAGATCAATCAATTTATCCACCCCGGTGGGTAATTCCATAGTGTAAATCTCGTCTTTAATGTACTCAGAAAGCCCGTGTAAAAACATGTCCCATTGGGCCTCGGCATTCCAGCCACACTCAGCCGCCAACGTACGAAATTCGATAGAATAGTCCGTTACCGTACGTTCCCCTTGCCTCAGTTCAGCGAGAAGACGTGCCGCGTCTCGGCCAGAAGCAGCGCGATCAAAAACTTTTCTGAGTTCGCTAGAAAAAGCTTGAAACGATGCACAACACGGCAGTCTCTGTTCCCAAACCGTCGTTCCCCAGCTGCCCGCTCTACCCGCGAGCAAAGTGATCACAAAGGCCACCTTAGATTCCTCCGTAGGAAATGCGGATGGTTGAAGCGAGATGTAAAGTGAGCACTTAGCCAAAAAGGAGCGACACAGCTGGGACTCACCGGAGTAGCATGCGGGAGATGGAAGGCGAGGTTCAGTGGAGCGGATGGTCTGGATTACTGGAGCCGGCGGGTTCACCGCGGCCTGTGGTTGAGAAACAGCAGCCTCGCTGCGTAGTTGTTGGACCTGTTTCGTCAGTTCGGAGACCTGGGTAACTAACGCCTGAACGGCACGACTAGTAGCCATCGCCTGTTCCTCCTGTTGCTGAAGACGAGTATCACTCTTGAACAATATGTCCTGCAATTCTGCCACACTTGCTGGATCCATAATGTGGGTCGGTTCGTTCTGTCACACTGAGGAGTCGTAGATCCAAATGCAAGTAAAACAGTTTATTGTAGACACAGCACGGGAGATACTCAAAACACCACGTTTAGCAGGCGGGAGACCTGGAAGACAACACTCCGACTGGAAGACGTCAGACGAAGATATCCACAGTGAAGTAGAACACAAAGTCAGGTGAGTGGACTCTGGCGATCCTCCAAACGACTGGAGGCGTAGGAAACACCGACCAAACTCCGCACGGTGACTAGGACACAGGAACTGTGCGAGAGACATAAACAAGAGTGACGAACCGACACTAAGCCCAGAAAACTCCAGCGATATAAAGGCAGCTAACAAGCCTAATGATGAGCTGCAGCTGACGACTGATAATAATCAGCTGGTGCTAACAACAAACAGGTAGAACACACCCACAACCCCACGCCTACAAAACACACCAACAGAGGCTCAGAACGAACACCCGGATTGATGCACCGTGACACTGGCTTTTTAGATCCATCTGTATAAATCTGCATAAAATCACTATAGTTTCCACCTACTCTTTTGTTAAATATGCTTTTCAGATTTACTTCTTACTTTACTTTCCTTTTTTCCTCAAGTACATACCAGTCTACCTCAGGCCATGCCATCTTCCAAGGGGCAATCTCTGGAAAAACTACTGTAGGGCTTATTCTAATATTATATACTTCTAACTCTTTTGCTACATTATTTCCAATTCGTCCAAAGTTTTCCTTTAATTTCCTTCCATTTTCCCAACAATCCTGCAATACTGCTTTCGTGGGATGCGAGTCATTATGGCCCTTCAATCCAGCCCAGTAATTAGCCATCAGTTGAATCCGTCTTAATTCCAGTGGCAATTCTCCCATTTCCACTTGTATGGCCGGTGCTGAGGAAGTTTTAAAAGCACCACAGCAAATTCTTAAAGCTTGATTTTGAATAACCTCCAACCTCACTAAAAGAGACTTAGCCGCAGACCCAACCACTATACTACCATATTCCAACACTGATCTTATCATAGCCACATATATACTTTTAAGCGATGAACGACTGGCTCCCCACTCTCTTCCTGTCAAACATCTAATCACATTAATTACCTTTTTGCACTTGTCTTCCATTTTCTTTATATGTTCTGCAAATGTCAACCTTGCATCCAAAATCACTCCCAAAAACTTAATGGAACTTACCCTCTCTAACTCTCTCCCATACATCATTAGCTTAATTTCTTCCTGAATTCTTTTCCTGGTAAAAAAGACTGTCTGAGTCTTTTCTATTGAGAACCTAAATCCCCAGTCATAAGCCCATTCTACCACTTTATCTATTGCTTTCTGTACCTTCCTTTTTGTGTACTCTATATTCCTTCCTCTTTTCCACACTGCCCCATCATCTGCAAATAATGATGTTCCAATGTCTTCTGAAACATTTACAAAGACATCATTTATCATTATAATAAATAACAAAGGACTTATCACACTTCCTTGAGGTGTCCCGTTCCCAATCTCATATGTGCTTGACAATTCTGCCCCTATTCTCACTTGAATTTTCCTACCAAACAAAACATCTTTTATCCAATTAAACACATTCCCACCTACCCCTATTTTATCCAACTTGATTAATAACCCCTCCTTCCACATCATATCATAGGCCTTTTCAATATCAAAGAATACTGCAACTACAGTCTCTTTATTTACTTGAGCCCTTCTTATTTCAGTCTCCAATCTTACTACTGCATCCATTGTATTCCTTCCCTTTCTAAAACCACTCTGACAACTTACCAGTACTCCTCTTTTCTCCAAATCATACGACAATCTCTCCGTTATCATCCTCTCCATTATCTTACACAAATTAGATGTTAACGCAATTGGTCTATAACTTATGGGTTTACTTGGATCTTTCCCAGGTTTCCTAATTGGAATCACTACTACTTCTTTCCATGTAACTGGCAGTTTTCCCTCCTTCCATATCTTGTTAAATACTTCCAGTACCTTTAATAGTGATCTTTCTCCAAGGTGTTTTAACATTACATAACTCACCTGATCCTTCCCTGGAGAAGTAGGCTTTGCTCTTTTGATCGCTCTAACCAATTCCCCCAGAGAAAAAGGCTCATCTATGCTACTATCAGTCTCTACCTTCCTATTTAATGCATGCAAATTTTGATTTAAAGTTATTGACCTTCTCCTTCTCTCTTCTTCTGATAAGTTTTCTGAACTGTGTATCTTTCTAAACGACTTTGCCATTATTTCGGCCTTTTCCAAATTAGTGACCCCTATCTCCTCCTAACATCAACACTGGATACTCCCACTGTCTTCTATCTCCACCCATCCTCTTTATCATTGACCATACCTTACCCACCGGTGTTGACCTTCCAATTTCACCACAAAATTTTCTCCAACTCGCCCTCTTTGCCTGTCGAATAGTTCTTCTCACTTCTGCCTGCGCTCTTTTATACTGAATTAGTGACTGCATGTTATGATCCCTCTTTACTAGTTTGAATGCTTTATTTCTTTTCCTCACTACCTTTTGACACTCTTCATTCCACCAAGGCACCAATTTTCGATAACCTCTGTTTTTCCCTTTGGGAATAGCTTCTTCCGCTGCCACTATGATTGCTGAAGTAATTTGGTTACTTATCTCCTCTATACTTCCTGCTGTATCAATCCTAGTCATTATTTCTTCACTCATCTTCTTGAATTTATCCCAGTCTGCTTTCCCAAATATCCACTTTGGGATCCTTTCTTCTACCCTTATTTCTTGTCTCCCACCTACTCTACATAAAACTGGGTAATGATCACTACCCAGCGTAGTTGTTAGACAGACCTCCCATCTAGTGTTTCCAGCCAGAGTGTTAGACACTAAAGTTAGGTCTAATGCAGATTCCATTCCTGTTACTAAATTTATCCTAGTTCCACTTCCATCATTCAGACTAACCAATTCTCTTTCGTCCATCAATTCTTCAATTATCTTACCATTTGCATCTGTTTGTACTCCCCCCCACACAGGGCTATGAGCATTAAAATCTGCACACCAGATTACTTTTTGTCTATCCTGACCTTGAATACTTAATAATTTATCAATCATCAACCTTTTACAGGGGTTATAGTAGTTAATAACACTTATCCGCTCCCCTCTTTCCCACACCTCCACCACTATGTATTCCTGATCAACCCCCATTTCTATTAACCTATATGTCAATCCAAGCTTTATAAATGTGGCACACCCACCTCCCCCTCCATCAATCCTATCTTTCCTTAACACAGTGTACCCATGTATTACAAAATCAAGATTTGGTTTCAGCCATGTTTCCTGTATACACATCACATCTGGTTTCTCTTCCAATCCATTTATGAAATGCTTAAATTCTAGACCATTTGCCACTAAACTTCTTGCATTCCATTGTAATAGAATTACCATTAATTTTATTATCCAACCCATGATGCTTCTTGGCTTGACTGAATAGTGAGATTCTCTCTCACTTCTTCCCATGTCAGTCCCACCAGTCCTAAATGATTAACTGCAGCTTTAACTATCAACTGGATTTTTTCATTTTTTGATTTAACTTCTGCAGTGCTATTAATCACCCCTGCTATGAATGTAACTAGATCTCTTTTTTCCACATACATTCTATCATTGGTTCTTTGATGTTGTACTTGTTCTTCCATAACTACTGGCTCTCTCATTTCATCTACCCTCTCTTTTGACATTCTTACAGCTTCAGCATAGGATATCCTTTCCTCCACTATTATCTTCTGAATACTAATCTCCCGTCTCATAATGTCACACCCTCCATATGCCACACTGTGGGCACCTCCACAGCTGCAACATTTTGGTGGAATCCCTGTACCACACTTTCCATATTCGTGGTCTCCTCCACATCTAGCACACCTTCTCTGCCTATTACAGTTCTTTGCTGTATGCCCAAATCTCTGGCAGTTAAAGCACCTCATTGGCTTTGGTACAAACATCCTAACTGGATAACTCATAAAACCCAAGAATACTTTCTTTGGAATATGATCTCCTTCAAATTCTACTGACACGGTTTCACTATCTCTCATCACTCCTTCCTTCACTGCTTTCAATCTTTGTACATTAATTACGTTACCTCCTTTAATATTCCTTTTTAATTCGTCCATGTTAACACTTATTGGCACCCCCGTTATCACTCCTGTGCTTCCTCCTCCCATCCGAGCTCCTACCCTTCCCGTATTATCCACCTTGCATTTTCCCATCTCTTTAACTTTTAGCGCTTTTTCCATTTGCACTACATCAGCACACCTTACCAATAAATTGCCATCATTTAGAACCTTTGCATACTCGATATCCCCTATCTTACTTGCCAGAGTTGTTGTTAGCACTAGTGGGCTAACTTTCTTCATAATCCCCTGGTTCTTTTCATTAAATCTTATTATGACTACATACCTTTCCTCTCTATCTTTTTGACCAATGACTTGCCCCTCTTCTTCACTTTCTGTGTCATTATCTTTCTCATTTCTGATTCTTTTATTCCCTTTGGTTCTTTTATCACTCATCCGTCTTCTACTTTCTTCCCTGTCTTCCTCTTCTCCTTCATTATAATCCATATTATTCCAGCCACCTACCTCTGACCCATTCACGGAGCAGTCGTGCTCAACCGCCAATAATATTCTCTTCCAATCTTCACTATTGTTTAGTTGTTTGACAGTTTAAAGTATCCAGGAAGCTCAAAACACCCTCCGTGTCACCCGACTCGGGGAAAGGCCCTCCAGTGATGTTTACAAGCGCCAGCACCAACCTCGGCCCTCAAAGCTCCCGTCATTTCTAGGCCTCCCTACAGGTGCCTGCTTAAATACCCTCTACATACCTGGCCACACCCTCTACTAATTGCCACCTCACCGGCTACACTCTGGCTCTCTTTTATGGCTTATAGCTTTTCACTTTTGTATTGTGTAAGTAAATGTTTAATAAAAAAAAAATAATAAATAAATAAATAAAAATAAGCGTGTTTCCAGCGCTTCACAAGAGTCCATCATTCTGGCAATCAATCGCTTCAGTGATTCAGAGTCTGGAAAAGATCCGCTTCTCCATCACTAGTTCTCCGCCTCTGGAGTTCAGTTTGTTCTTCATCTGCGCTAAAGAAATCATATTGTGTTCATGTTATTGATTTCTCCAGCGATCAGCAATGTGAACAAAGACACCAATCCTAACATGTAGGAAAGCTTTATATATTTACTCATTTAGCAGATGCTTTTTGAGTTAAACATTTCTTGAACATTCAATAAGTCGTCAATACCAAAGACCATATATATATAAAATATTGACAAATAGAAATCTCTCTTGGGGAAAAAATGAAGGAAATCACCCAATTAAATTCAATAGATTAACAATATACATTAACACATTTAAGCTACTAGACTGTAATACACTATTTTTAATGCACCATACATAAATTAATTGCAAAAGTTTTAATTAAGAAACAATTAAATGATTAAAAAAGATGTTCTGGCTCTCTATGCTCGCTGGTATTGCGTAGTTTGCCGCTGTATTTCTTATCCTATCCTCTAGGGGTCCGTATCTTTTTTAACGGGTTTGGGTCTTCTTCTATGTTATTTTGTGCGCGCGAGAAGCAACAGGCAGAAAAGTTTGTCTCATGAGGTGTTAGAAAAATGTTCCTGAGGCATTTACATTTCTACTCTCCTCTCAAACCCCGTACATCTTCGAGAAGCGTTGATATGACATAATCTGTAAGTATCCTAATTTATTGCTCATATTGTTTTTCTTAACTATCTGTTATTTGAGAGGTTATGTTTACTCTTCCTAGCTAACGTTACTAGCTTCGCGTTTAGTATGCGATCGCGCAATATACTATAAGTCGAGGTTATATATAACTCTGTTGCATATAACTCTGGTTTTCTGTCATCCCGGTTGTCAGATTGTACTTATAGGTTGTTAAAGGTTGAACGAATAGTCTCGGTGCTTCCTATTTAGCTTTGACGAAGACTGGCTGAGTTAGCGTTCGACTAAATGTAATTAAAAGAGAAAATCCTGTTATGCTTTTACAAAATAATGTAGAAAGAACTAAATGTACAACTTTATTCAGTAGTGGGAATATATGTCGGTATCTCAGACACGCTGAACAATATTCTGGGCTGATTGTGAATTTGTTTACAATTATCTGCAGTATATTCAGCAGCCTGCTTTATAGCGTCTTGATGCAAGCTGTATTGTTTTATCACTGTAATCTGGTGATTCTTAAGTTTTGTATTCTAATTATTTTCAATATGTAAAGGCACAACAATGTGTTTTGATTTGTTAAATGTATCTTTAATAGTATTTGTTTGTATGTTCACAGTTTTACAGTAAAAAGACAAGAAGGAAAGAGAGTGAGAAGAAAACTGAGTCTTGTCATTTCTGGAACCGCCTTTCCTTGTTGTATTGTTTAGCTCGCTGCATAGGCTGAGTAGCTACACACTTAGCTGAGGGCAGAAGAGTAAAAAGATGATCCATCTATCAAGCATTCCAGATGTCTCAGTCAGGAACTACGCCACCTATGTCCCAGATGGTAGCCCGGTCGGAGTTCCACTCACGTTCTTCACGCCATTTGTCCACCAGCCAAGCTGCAGCACGAGCCCGAGCAGACGCAGAAGCTGCCCGCACCAGAGCACAGAACGCCAAACGCCAGATCGACATGGAGGTTGAGAAGGCAACGCTAAACGCTCTGAAGAAGGAGGGTGAGGCTGAAGCAGCTCTTGCTGCAGCTCACGTCCTGGAAGCGGCAGCTGACGAGGAGCACCACGCCATCGACCTCACTGAGCAAGGCATCTCCCCTAAGACGCCTCCTTCCATCAGACGTGCTCGAGACTATGTAAATGCTCACTTCACCAACTTCAGTTCGGAGATCAAAGAAGACAGGACAACTGGTCAGTCATGATGACTCTCACCATTTACAACAGAGCCAAACACCAGTCGCTTCCTCTCCAGCCGAACATCTCACTGATTTTGTAGACAGAGAGCAGTTGAAGTTCCCTGCGACGCACATAAAAACAGACATTTCACCGCAGCCTAGACCTTCAGTGACTTCACAGACTGAACTGTCGGATCTAGCAGCCTACCTAGCACACCGTGATCTGCTCACAGCCGGATTCAAGGTTTTCGACAACCGTCCTGAGTCCTACTTGTCCTGGAAGTCCATCTTCGGCAACGCCATAGGAGGCCTCAACCTCAAGCCCAGCGAAGAGCTTGACCTTCTAACCAAGTGGCTCAGTGGGGAGTCACTTCAACACGCTCTGAGGATCAGGGCGGTCCATATGAACAACCCACAAGCAGGCCTCCAACGTTTGTGGCAGCCTCTAGACAAGAGTTATGGCTCCCCAGAGGTAGTGGAAGCGTCACTCTTCCAACTCTTACAGACTTTTCCAAAGATATCCAATAAAGACGCTCATTTGCTGCAGGAGCTTGCAGATCTTCTGCTAGAGTTAAAGTATGCTCAAAGTGAAAATTATCTGCCAGGCCTTAGCTTTCTTGACACCCCAAGGGGGATAAACCCGATTGTTGAAAAGCTCCCTTAGGGACTCCAGGAGTCATAGGTGAAACAAGGGACAAAATACAAAAGAGACAATGGTGCAGTATACCCTCCTTTCTCATACTTTGTTCAGTTTGTGAATGACTATGCAGAAATGAAAACAAACCCTAGCTTTAGGTTACAAAGTTCAAACATAGTTGCTCCAAAGGTTGACAAGACACTGGTAAAACCAACCAGATACAGAGTTCCTGTTGCAGTGAACAAAACAGATATTAGTCAAACAAACGGCGTAGCTCAAACATCAATTGTCAATCCGGACAAGCAATGTCCTATTCACCACAAGCCCCATTCACTCGCTAAATGCAGGGGTTTTAGATCAAAAACACTAGATGAAAGAAAGGCTATTCTTAAAGAAAACGCTATTTGTTATAAGTGTTGTTCTTCCACAAGTCACAGAGCTAAAGACTGTAAAGCCATTATCCAATGCTCAGAATGCAATAGTGATGTGCACGTGTCCGCCATGCATGCTGGTCCACCTCCGTGGACACCTAAAGACTCTGACCCTCGGTCTCAGAGCCACGGCGGGGAGTCAGATTCCCAGAGCCCTGTAACTACCACCAGTTGCACAGAGCTGTGCGGCCAAGGTCTCAAAGGTAAATCCTGTGCTAAGATTTGCTTAGTTGACGTGTATCCCCGCACATCCCCTGAACAGAAAAGGAGGATGTACGCCATGTTAGATGATCAAAACAACTCATCCTTAGCCAGATCTGCTTTCTTTGACATGTTTAAGGTAAAAGGTACCATACTCCCATACATCATGAAAACATGCGCTGGCTTATCAGAGACTGGAGGGCGCAGAGCCAGTGACTTTGTTATCGAGAATGTAAATGGTAAAGTGTCCATGCTGCTGCCCATACTAACAGAATGTGATCAGATTCCAGATAATAGGGACGAGATTCCCACCTCTGAGGCTGTGTCGGCTCACCCTCATCTACAGGCAATCGCTTCGCAGATTCCTCCTCTGGACCCATCAGCAAAAATCCTCCTTCTCTTGGGTAGGGATGCCATCCAAGCTCACAAGGTCCGCAGTCAGGTAAATGGTCCAAACAGTGCGCCTTATGCGCAACGCCTTGATCTGGGATGGGTAGTTATAGGCGATGTCTGCCTCTCAGGTGCCCACAAACCCACAGTGAACTCTTTTAAGATGAACATTCTTAACAACGGCCGCCCTACCTTCTTCAGCCCCTGTGAAAACAAAATCCATATCAAAGATAAATACACAGAAAGCTGTCATACCCTCAACAAGACTCAAGTTGAATTGGGCAGACACATTTTCCAGCAAACAGCAGATGATGACAAAGTGGCACTTTCAGCAGAAGATGCTTTGTTCTTGGAAATTATGCACAAAGAATTTGCAAAAGATGATGCGAATAATTGGGTAGCTCCTCTCCCATTCCGCACCCCCAGACAGCGCTTGCCCAACAACAGGGGCCAGGCCCTCAGTCGTTTAATGTCGCTCCGCAAAACGCTGAAAAAGAAACCTGAAATGAGGGAGCATTACGTTGAGTTTTTGAATAAAATCTTCAGTAAGGGCCACGCTGAACCAGCTCGTGCTCTTTCTCCAGACCAAGAATGCTGGTACCTCCCTAGTTTTGGAGTTTACCACCATCAATAGCCAGGGAAAATTAGGGTAGTCTTTGACTCGAGTGCTCAATACGACAATGTTTCTCTCAATCACGTGCTACTAAAAGGGCCGGATCTCAATAACACTCTTGTGGGAGTTCTGATGCGTTTCAGGTTTGACCCATACGCAGTCATGGCAGACGTGGAGCAAATGTTTCAGAACTTTCTAGTCAGAGAGGATCACCGTAACTACCTTCGATTCTTGTGGTTCAAGAACCACGATCTGGATGGAGAAGTATAGGAATTCAGGATGAGAGTGCACGTATTTGGGAACTGTCCCTCCCCATCAGTGGCCATCTATGGACTGAAACGGTCAGCGATGGAGGGGGAAAGGGAATACGGCAGTGATGCAAGAGAGTTCATTGAACGTCACTTTTACGTAGATGATGGACTAAAATAATTCTCTTCGACAGATGAGGCCATTGACATTCTCTGTAGAGCCCAGAAGATGCTGGCTCAGTGTAACATACGCCTGCACAAAATCTCGTCTAACTGTCCTATCATCACAAGTGCTTTTCCAAGTGAGGAACTAAGGTAGTGGGCGCTGTTGCTTACCTCAAACTCACAGATAGAGATGGGCACAGCGAAGTGGGTTTCCTTCTCGGCAAAGTACGGCTTTCCCCAAAACCAGACATCACTATACCCAGACTTGAACTTTGCGCAGCAGTCCTGGCTGTTGAGGCGGCCGAGTTAGTCCTGGAGGAGCTAGATATCGCAGTCGAACAAGTGAGCTTCTACACAGACTCCAAAGTAGTGCTCGGTTACATCTTTAACAAAAAGAGACGCTTTCATGTTTATGTGCACAACAGAGTAGAACGCATTAGGCGCTTCACACAAACCCACCAGTGGCATTACGTGCCCACTCATTTAAATCCCGCTGATCATGCCACACGAGCACTGCCCGCTGAGCACCTCTCTAACTCCATATGGATCAGTGGACCTGCTTTCCTTTCCAACTTAGGGAAAAGTCAAGCACAAGCAGAGTTTTTTGATCTCGTAGACCCAGAGACTGACAATGAACTGAGACCTGAGGTCACTACTTGTGCCACCACTATCTCAAAGGATGGACTCAGTAGCGTCAGATTCGAAAGGTTTTCAAGTTGGAATGTACTACTCAGGGCTATATCCAAACTCCAACACATTGCTCAGTCATTCAAGCTGAACCCAAAGAGCTCCTGTCGCGGCTGGCACAGCTGTAATGAACACTCATCCGAAAAACAACTCAACCAAGCCAAGAACATGATCATTCACACTGTTCAAAGGGAAGTTTACTCCGAAGAAATGAGACATGTTGAAAAAGGGGTACCCCTTAAGAACTGTAGAGATTTTAAGGATGAACCAAACACAAATTAATCAAATTAATCTCTCATGGGATTCATTCAAATGTGATTCAGCATTCCGGATCTGAACACCACATTCCAAAGTCACAAGACGGCTCCAAATTGTCTAGAAAACCCCCCAGAGAAGACTTTTATGGCCCCGCAGGCCCCAGAGATAAGCCTAAAACAGGAAAAACGCTGTCAATGTTTCATCCTCAAGCAAGACAAAGTTGCTCAGAAATGGTGAAACGAGGCCTGACCACCAAGGGGTCTGACCACCTTTGACCCCCCCCTCAGCAGCACCACTGCTGAGCAGGACAGAGATGTAAAACAGACTTCCCCCTTCTTGAAGACCGTTGAATGACCTCAGTGTTGAGATCCATTAAAAACCCACAGAGACAGAGACTTTTCATATAAAGATGCATACAATCATCCCAACAATTCTTGACTGACCTGTAATCAAAATATATAACATAAATTGGGTTACAACCCCTGTATGTGTCTATTCTGCTTAGATCACATCTAAGTCATGTAATTGTTATAAATATTAGGGGCCCTATCTTGCACCCGGCGCAATTGACTTTGTACACCGACGCATGTATCATTCCTATTTTGCACCCGCGCAAAGCGGACTTTTCCCTCCACAGACACACGTCGGTTAACTAAGAAATACACTTGCGCTACCCGGGGCGGTTCAGCGCAAAGAGGAGGCGTGTTCCGGCGCAAACTTTCCCTCATGCTATTTTGCAGTTCCAGAAAACAATTGCGCCACTGACCAGAAAAAACCTAGTCTAAAGTCATTGGCGCGTTGCGCGTACATTCAGATGCTATTTTAAGCGCGCGTGCTTGGTCATAATACAGAGTGTGAACAACGCGCATACACTGTAGATGATTCTCTCATCTACACAGATGCATTTTCCTTTTTGCAAATGATACATTATTATAAGGAAAAATATTAAAACACGAGGGAAATCCAGTCAAGTCAAGTATATTTATATAGTGCTTTTCACAATAGAGATTGTATCAAAGCAGCTTCACAGTATTAATATGTTGTGTCCATGGCGATCGGAAAAATAGGCATAAAGCTTAGGCCTACATATTTACCCAAATTATTATATGCATGTATAACCGAAGCTAATTTGGGTGGGTTTGTCCCATCTCCAATGCCACTTCTCTTTCTTTTACGGCCCTGACGAGAACATCGATCTCCTCGGCTGTGAACCGATTCTGAAGCGCGCCTGGTAAATGCGCCGTTATAATAGTATTGCGCCATGGAACAAGCGCATCTCGTTCATCATGCTCTTAAAGGGAATGTGATATGACGCTCTGATTGGTTTATTTCACGTTACGACCAAACCACACCTATGAATAATGAAGCTACTTCAGACCAACCCCTTTTAGATTTGCGCCAGGCGCAAGAGGCATTTATCCCGCAGGGAAAATAGCAACAGCGCCGGGATCCGCCCACAAAGTTACTTGCGCTTTGCGCTTTGACACTTGCGTTTCAGATTGTGCGCTGAGTGCAAGATAGGGCCCTAGGTGTGTGAATGAAAGTGTGTCATGCTTCCTGTCAGCAGGATCGTATACGATAACATGTTCTTAATTCAGACGATGGCTTGATTGAAATATGTGTAAAATGTTTCGTGTTCTTATAATAGGAATCATGTATAAACTGTAATCTATGTCCTCTCTGTTAGAGTAAAGCAGACCACAGATAACACATGATTTACGATGCGAGGGGGATGATGGAAAATACCCCCTTCTAAAATAACCTTACAAGTATCTTATTGTCCGAATTCCTCCTGGAGGCGGGACAAACATTTGAGATAAAATCTTAGACCCGAACAAAGAGTTTTGGGGAGTGCTAGTTCTTTTCGACTTCTTCAGAGATGTTTTTCTTGTAGTTTTTTTTCCGAAAGTTCTTCTTCAGAGTTCTTAGGAAAAATACGGAGAGAGCTGAAGAGGATGCTCTAGGGAGAGCCATGAAAAAGTAACAGACAGACGAGCAATGTAGACGAGCAGAGAAAATTACCCAAATTAAGATCAGGGTTTAAAACAGCTTCATTCAAGCCATCTAACTCGTCTTACTTTCATTTCTTCCTTTATTTTCTTTTTCGTTGAAAGTCTCGGTTCTAAGTTAAGCTTCGTTTAAAGTTTCGTTTAAACGTTTCGACTACAAAGCCCTTCCAACTTCAAAGACTTTCATCCATCCGCCAACACACCACGTGATTGGCGGCCCAAGATCTCGCAGGCACGAGGAGACAGCCAGCCACGGACACGGTGAACCCCCTACACACCGACGAAAAGGGGGTCCCCAAAACAACACGGACAAGCAAGTACCTCCAGACTCTTAGCTGAACTGGTGCATTAATATAACATTGAATAACCTGCCTAAGAAACGATAGAAGGGTTAAATTAATGATTGATGGTTCGTTCAGGTCATGTCTTATAAGTGCATATAGAAACTTGGGTTTCACTATCTCACTCTTAAAACTCATTATTTCCTCACTCTCTTTCTTTCTGCAACTCGTATGAATGCGTGTGTGTGTGTTAGATATTAGTTTTATGTTTTAGGATAATCAATAAAGTCTTGTTTATATTTGAAAAGATATTTGCCTTGTGTTGTGCTTGCACATTTAATGTCTTGTACTGTCGATCTAAAGTTACCTTGCTAATACATAGTGTTTCACTATAGATTGGATATTTATATCTGTGCCAAGGTTATAATTACGGCCCGTTTAAATGAACTCTAAACGAGTTATTTGCTCGGTTCCATAGTGATTCGGTCAAAATTCATTGCAAATCGATGAATCATTCCTTTTGAGCTAAATTGGCCTTCCGGCCCCCCTTAAATACATTTTATGTATATTATAACTAATGTACATTCGTTACATTAGTTGGTGGAGGATGCGGGCAGTTCAACCTAAATTGTAAGCATATATCAAGATTTATCTTTTCATTTTGTTTCGGATGCGAGATCCGAACCTCTGAAAGTCTGTGTGTGACGTATGGAGAGCGCGCAGCGCGCGCCCTGTTTGAATGAAGTGGATGCTGCGGCTTGAGTGAATGCATCCTGAGCAAAGCTGTTACTTTAGTCTAGTCTGCCTCCTTATTTGTTCTTCTTATTATTTTTACCTGCAGTAAATTGAGTTAAGATATAAAACCTCACACTACGATATGGTAAGAATTGAGCGTGTTCCTCATTTCCTGAAATACCTTGATTATAGCTTAACTGACGTCTGCGTGTCCCAGAGTCTTTCAAATAGCTATAACATTATGTGTGTGTGTTTATACCAGTCAGAGAGCTGAACGAAATTAAACTGCAGTAATTTAAGTTAACGTTATCTGTAAGGACGAATATTCCCCTCACAGAGCGATGAGCGTGTTCCTCATCTAACGTTAGTCATAAAAGGCTTATATTTATTTATCTGATTGTCAGTGCGTGTTCCACTGCGATCCCTGTAATAAATATACGTTTATCTGTTTATGTCTGTTCAATGAATTCTCGTGTAACACTGCGCATGTCCGAGTGTAATTTGAATAGTAACTTAAAGTCGTGATAACTGAACCAACAGTTAAAAACCCTGTTGTTGTTGTTTTTCTTGTGTGCCCAGATAAACTTGCACAGACGCTATCCGCCGAGATCGCTAGTGTTTCATCTATTATAACGCAAAGCTGTCGCTTGCTTAAAGTTAATATCACTCTTAGCGAACTGAGTGAAGCCCCACGTCGTAAAACCAGCTAAAGCTACGAGTGGTGTATCTTATTTGTACAGTGTTGAAATGCGCCGACATTTCCCGTAATATGATCGACTGTACGTGCATATTCTTCGAACAGTGTTGAAATGCGCTCAGATTTCATGTAACACATGCGTAACTGCTTACAAACTATTTGCATTGCATTTCCATAGTGCATTTCACGTGTTTGCCCACTAGCGTTTGTTTGGTCACCATAGTTACGAGCGTGACACGGAAGTCTTAACCAACGCTTCCGGGTGAACTCTGACCCGTGCAATCGCCAGAGTGTAAACAAACCCTTCGGTGGCTAGGCTAACCTAAGCAGTTGTTTACATTGAGGCCTATATGCTAACGCCTTACGCATTATGTACTGTTATCATTAGTAATTAACATCAGTGGTTAAATACAGTGTCTGTTTGAACAAAGTTAAAGTGATTTAACCATTTAAACACCTCGACTTTTACACCTGTTGGTCTTTTCTTCCTTTTTCTTTTACCTCTCTCACATTTTACTTTACCTACATTTTACTTGAAAAGGAAATATTGGTTTACAATTATTAATTACTTTACCTGCATTTTACTTGAAAAAGAAAATATTGGGTTACTATTACTAATTGTCAAATTTGAATTTGATTTTAAAGAAAAGGAAATATTAAAATAAAATTGAAATTCTATTTTTCTAGACAGATCATTTCTAATGATTTATGTTTCATAAATTCTAGTTTCATAATTTTTAAATTTCTCGTTGAGATCTAATCACTTTAGGTGAATAGGTCTTGAACTTGGAAAGTTAAAATTTGAAAGTTGTTATTACTATTACAAAAATAGTGTTAGACTCAGACTTGCTCATTATTGTCATTGGGTTTTATCCTTTCGTCCTGTTGGTTATAAACTTAACCACTATATTTGATTAATTCATTTTCGGGACGCTTCAATAGGGGACATTACCATCTCCATACGAGTTTCAAATAAACCAGAGACAATCGTCTTTTACAAAAGTTTATTTGTGTGTTTAGTTGTTCCTCAACTATCAATTCTATACTTGTGGTAGACCTAAAGGTAGCGGGATCCAACCTCCTTGCTTCATTTCTTCCTCATCACGTCTTTCCTGTTCTGTCCTGCTTTATTCCATCTTATTCTTCACATTTGTAGGAAAAAAACCTGGAAGAACCGTCAATCGACTCTAAAAAAGAGACAAAGATAATCTTTCCCAACCAACAGATTATTAGGTATTTGATTTTTAATCAACAATCTTGTGTTCTTCATACTCTCCCTGCATTTGTAAACGCAATTTAAACTTTGACATCTTATCCAAGATCAAGTAACAGAGACAAGTGCTGAGCAAACTCCGCCCTCAAAGCATCCCTGCAGTAAACTCTGCTGTAAGCGGTCCAACTGAAGGTGTGTGTGTCAATCCTGTCAAACTCAGAAAAGAGGTATCAGCATTATTATTGTATTATTTTTCCTCGTAAACATAAACAATAATATTGTTTACCTTTCTGAAAACAGATTTTCATTGATAAGAAACATTTATGAGAAATTAATACTTCCCCTAGTTAATAATTTTCTTTTTGTTTTTCCCTCATTGAAATTGGTTGTTAACTTTTCTCTCTTTTTCCCCTACTCAGTTGAGTGACGAAGTCCTCACACCACGAGTTGAAACCAGCTTTTCATTGATAGAAAATATTTATAAAAAATATTTCTCCCATTGAAAAAAAAAAAGTTTCTTTCCATTGAGATTTGTTTTAACCTTTTTCTCTCTCTTTCCTTTAACCCTCTGGAGTCTAAGGGGTTTTTGAGGTCTGTGAGATGTTTTGACATGCCCTGACATTTGTGATTTTTTCAGTTGCTTATAAACATATTAATGGCAAAGGTGTAATTACACTCTATTTAGCACAAATAGGGGTACCATAATATGCGAGCAACATCTATTTACATATTTGTATTTTTGAGGGAATAATGTTTATGCATGGTTATTCAAAAAACTAAAAATTAAAGTTTCTGAAATAAGGCCACAAAACACATACTTAATGTGTCCACAAGACTTTTGACTAATGGATGTAGTTGCCTAGTGTTTTTGCTTCAAAATGATCTGAAAATCACCCGGCCTAATCATTCACATAAAACAATACATTGATTTAAATTTTTTAAAACAGTTTTTGCTTCCAAAGGCAATATGCGCAGGGGCGTGACTTGCTGTGATTCACACCTGAGAAGACAAAGACCCTGCATAGTAATGAGCCTGCATACTAATGAGCCTTTCATTCAGGTGTGTCACACAAGAAAGAATGCGAGGACAAAAATAAATAAATAAATTATATATATATATATATATATATATATATATATATATAAAATACAAATATAAATGAAAGTCAAAAGCAAATTTTTAGTACATAGTCATACCTGGAAACAAATCCTGTTCAAATAGGCTATATGGACCATTCTACAGAATTAGTTAGAGTTAGAAAGTTAGAGTTCTCAGAGAGGAAAAAAAGGTATTTTTTCACAAATGTTTTATACATTCAAATTGTATAATTTCCAAGGTAAACATTTCTAGTATGCAGTTAATTCTCATACTGTATTTTCAGAAAGTTTTGGAATCTCCTCAAATGTGTCACTAATAAAAAACAATAATATTAAGTTTTTTTTTACATCTATCTTGTCTTTTTTTTTTTTTTTTTTAGTAGGCCTATAGCCTGGATTTTATCATTCATATTTCAAAGTTAAGGATTCATTAGTTTGATATAGTCTACATTGGAACAAACACTATAATAACATCTTAGATTATGAGCTTATTTTTGACAAAACATTCTAACGTTATATATTTAACATATGAGCAGAAACTGGTTAACTAAAGCTTATTTGATGTCTATTTTAGAGTAAAAATCTTTATAATCTATCCCAAACTAGTCAACTAAATGTTGTCTTTCATATTTCGTCTGTAACAACAACAGTGTGAATTCCGTTCATTCATCACACAGAGAAAGACACGCGATTCATTTTAAAACAGTATTCGCGATAAGAACAAAGAATAAAAAACTTACTATGATCCTCGCTGGATCCATGGCTCCTCGAAGTGAAATTAATCCAGCACTGAGGTAAATTATCCAGAATTATTCCTCAAAGCCTCGAAAAACGACAGACTACCGGTACATTAATCTGAACTTGGTGTTTTATCGAGCTCGTGTGGGCGTTGGCAAGTTTCAGATCATTTGCGTTTCTATAGCGCGTGCTCTCTGTGGGCGTGGTCACATTAAAAGATAATTAGCTGAAATGAGAACGCCTGGCATCTCTCTCTTTTTATATAGATTACATAAACACAGAATATTTGTTTTAGTTTTGAATTAGATAATTTAAAAGTACACACTTAAATGATTATAAAGATATATTGATCATGCCTGTGTGACTAGTATTTGCGGAGTTTTGTTTATGTTTAGAGACGTGCTCTAGAAAAAAAGTTCACGGAGACGGAGAGGCAGAAAGCACACCCTGTTTATTTTCTTTATTTTACAAAAGCACAATGTTTATTTCGATTGTAAGTGGACCCATAAAAAGTAGACATTTAATAGTTTATTTTTTCATATTTCTTAAGTGTGTATGACCAAAGGTGACGGAGTATTTTAAGTCTATTTTGCTGCTATGTGAAAAAAATCGCGCAAAACGCGCCGGCGCGTTTCTCGACTCCAGAGGGTTAAGCAGTTGAGTGAGGAAATCTTTACATCTCTAGCCTACCTGGCTACACTTAGACCAACACTTAGTCATTACGACACTTCACTATTGGTGTACAATTATTGAAACGACACTTAGCAGTTCAACCACATATAGGCTTATACCCCACACAGATCTGTGTCAGTCTCTTCACCCCAGTGTGTCAACATGTCGTGGACGACAAACCCCACTGCCCAAAGGGAAGATGTGGACGCCTGGCTTAGAGGCATTACAGACTGCCTCACACCAAAGACAATTGAACTGTTATTATTTTTAATAATAATCATAATTCTGAGAAGATTCCTGACACACGATTCAAGCCAAAACCAAAACCACTTGGAACTAACCAAGATCACCTGTTCCCTAAGTAATGCCTTCACAGCCCAGCTGAAACTAAGCGACAAGCACATCACCCACCTCCAGGAGGAGCTGACACGTGCCCAGAGCCGCATAGACAAGCTGGAAGTGAAAGTCCAGGACGACTTCAAGCGTCAGACCACCGAGTTCCTGAGAGAGCTGATGCACACTCAACACTGCAAAGACCAGCTCAAAGGTGAAGCTCAAGACAAACTCAAAGTGTCCGACGAAGCGGAGCAAGAAACAAAGACACAAGTTGACAAGCTCCAAGAAGCCCTTGCAGTCACTGAACGTGACAAACAAGAATTAAAGACTGTCCAGAAACACCTGGTAAACCAACTCCAGTCTGCTGAACATCAGTTAAGGAAAGCCAAAGCTGACATTGAAAGTAAGAACTCTAAAATCACTGCTCTGGAAGACCACCTGGAAAGGTGCAGCGCTGACATCGACCATCTGACACAACAGCGAGATGACGTCAACGACGAGCTCTACGCGGTCAGAGATGAACTCCAGCACATTTTCCAACAGAAACCAGAGCCAAGAAGGGAGAGACCTCCCTCAGCATCACCCCTGCTGAGCAGAACAGAGTCCTCCATCCAAGAACTGGCATACAGTGAAAGAAGTGAATGGCCACAACCCAAAACGTCACCGGCCTTCACCACAGAACTCTTCCCTGCCAACAACGGAAGAGAGATCATCCAGGCAGACTCCAAAGCTGCACATGGGATGACATTTAAAGATCTCAACCAGCTGGTTAAGAATATCACTCAGTTCAGCCCGAACTCCACAGAGGGTCCCGACATCCAGGGCTACCTCCGAGATATCGACTTCCACCTAGAGGTGAGACCCCATATGACTGACAGAGACAGGTTATACCTCATCAGATCCACATCCAGTCCAGAGGTACGAAGCTTCCTAGACCGACAACCTGCTAATGTCATGTCAAACTACCAGCTACTACGTGAGACACTGATTAAAGAATTTACAGGTCCAGAGTCAGAACACGGTGTGTTAATCGCCTTGGAAACCAAACAATGTCGACAAGAGACTCCCCAAGCCTATTTCCACCGTTTTCGACAAGCTTACTTAGGTGCACATAGCAAACCTGAACTTGAAGAGGATGTGAACTTCAAAACCCTCTTCCTGAGAAACCTGCACCCTGGATTGAGTCATCATCTTGGTATCATGGCCTGCCCAGGCACAATGACAATTCAGCAGCTACGTGACCTGATACACAAGGCCTACGTCAAACAAAAGATGACCTCAAAGAAAGGTTTGAAAACATCCACAGTTTCAAACTCCATCTGCCAAGAAACAAGCCTTGCACTGGAAGACACCCAGTGGCATGACAACACCACCATCCTTCGTAAGGAGCACAGAGAACATGACTCCCATGCCGATGACACCTACCACGCCAACCGCATGGAAAAGTCATGGGACCAGCCACGCTTCTCAAGAAACCCACAAGAAGGAAACAACTGGAATCAACAAATGCATCCAAAAGCATTATATGTGGGTAATCGACAACGAAACCCACCTCTGCACCACTCAGCCAAACACAGCACTGAGTGTGCCCAAGAACAAGACAGTTTACCCTCAGAAGACATGGAGCGACTAATGAGGCAACTGCAAGTGTTCATCGAAAACAAGCTGAACACAGAGGACCAATGATCATCTGGTACACCTTCCTAAGGAAGATGACGACCACCTGTTCTACAACAACACAGAACAAAGTGGTTTCTCACAGTCAACCACTGACAAACACCCAGAGGTACCAGGAAACACCATCCTGGCTACCCATCACTCATAAAGAAACCACCAAACAAGCTCCAAACTCAAGAACCATGTGTGTGCTACAGCAACAACAGTAAGCACAGAAGGTCAGAAAGTCTGTCACAACCAGAAGGCATCACAAGAGGAAGGCAACAAAGGAGACCACGTTTTGCACTACAGCTTTACGCATCCATGCCAAACCACCTCCCAATGTCTGCCAGAGAACTTCCTGCCTTACTGGACTGACCCCCAGCAGATCACAGAAGATCCCTTTCCAAGGCAAAGATGCAACAAGCCCATCAAAGCTAAGCCATCAAGCAAAGGGGGGAGCAAAACAGACTGAGACAGATCTGACATACATACAGAATACATGCAGTACATGCACTACACTACACTGTACCACTAACATACACAAGTTAAACACAGCTACCATGAAAAACATTCAACAAACATGTTCTTCCCACAGGTAGACACTGAAATCGCAACACCGACTTAGCTATCCTTTCCATAGGAAACATGGTAACTACCCATCCAACAAGTACACCTGAGAACACCTCTCATTACATCATGATACCTGACAACTTAGCTGTGCAACCGTAGTTATAAGTCATATCAGGAACACTCAACTGCTTTGTTTTGTTTTACTTCTTTCTTCCTTTCCTTCTTTTCATTAGGTAAAATCCCTGTTACCCCATAAGGGTCAAGGTTACCATATAAGGATTGACGCACCACGCCTGATGTTTGCAAGTCACCTTAAAACGAATGTTAGCCTAGAGAACTCCCTGCATCATTCGAATCAAATTTGAAAGGTAAATTGGTCTAAACCTAGAACAATTTAGAAGAGAATAAAACAAACAAATCAAATTTAGTCACAAAGTTGATCAAGCACCGTTTTAAAACAAACTAGAATAACGGTCCTAAAATTTAACTAAACTTTTTCCACATGATTGACTATATTGAGAGAGTGAACCTGTTTTAGGCCTAGATAATCTACTGCCCTGCACCAGTAAAGTGACCAGTCATGGAGGTGTTTGCCTTGTTGTTTGCTGTGTGTGTTTGCTTCTTCTGTTTCTCCAGCGTTCAATGATGTCTTCTTCTCAACCCATCATCGATCGAAGGGGGGAATATGTAGAGATTTTAAGGATGAACCAAACACAAATTAATCAAATGAATCTCTCATGGGATTCATTCAAATGTGATTCAGCATTCCGGATCTGAACACCACATTCCAAAGTCACAAGACGGCTCCAAATTGTCTAGAAAACCCCCCAGAGAAGACTTTTATGGCCCCGCAGGCCCCAGAGATAAGCCTAAAACGGGAAAAACGCTGTCAATGTTTCATCCTCAAGCAAGACAAAGTTGCTCAGAAATGGTGAAACGAGGCCTGACCACCAAGGGGTCTGACCACCTTTGACCCCCCCCTCAGCAGCACCACTGCTGAGCAGGACAGAGATGTAAAACAGACTTCCCCCTTCTTGAAGACCGTTGAATGACCTCAGTGTTGAGATCCATTAAAAACCCACAGAGACAGAGACTTTTCATATAAAAATGCATACAATCATCCCAACAATTCTTGACTGACCTATAATCAAAATATATAACATAACATGATTATGTATTGTGTTACAACCCCTGTATGTGTCTATTCTGCTTAGATCACATCTAAGTCATGTAATTGTTATAAATATTAGGTGTGTGAATGACACACAAGTGTGTCATGCTTCCTGTCAGCAGGATCGTATACGATAACATGTTCTTAATTCAGACGATGGCTTGATTGAAATATGTGTAAAATGTTTCGTGTTCTTATAATAGGAATCATGTATAAACTGTAATCTATGTCCTCTCTGTTAGAGTAAAGCAGACCACAGATAACACATGATTTACGATGCGAGGGGGATGATGGAAAATACCCCCTTCTTAAATAACCTTACAAGTATCTTATTGTCCGAATTCCTCCAGGAGGCGGGACAAACATTTGAGATAAAATCTTAGACCCGAACAAAGAGTTTTGGGGAGTGCTAGTTCTTTTCGACTTCTTCAGAGATGTTCTTCTTGTAGTTTTTTTTCCGAAAGTTCTTCTTCGGAGTTCTTAGGAAAAATACGGAGAGAGCTGAAGAGGATGCTCTAGGGCAGGGGTCGGCAACTGGCGGCCCGCGGGCCAAAACTGGCCCGCCAGCAATATTTTCTGGCCCGCCGGATTATTTTGGAAGTCCGTTTTTTTATTTATTTTTTTTTTTATCAGCCTATTTTTATTTTACAATAACGGTTTACAAATCCCGTGTATCATTCGTTCAATCGTTTTGGTACTTGATCTGTTTTAAATGATTTCATTGATATATGCCACTAAGGTGTTAAATTAAAAATAAAAATGTGTCTAATTCAGTATAGGCTAGGCTAATTATTTTTTTATTTTTTTTATCTGATCACACAATCAGAAAATTAGTCGTTATTCGTTTTATATTATTTTATTTTTGGTTTTAATTGGAAAAAATGATTGAACGAATGATACACGGACCCATCATATTCCACGATTATATGCCTATACTGCGGGCGCAAACAGACAAAGAAACACCTGAACAACCATTTTTGTAGCAATTTTTAATTTCGTCTTTAAAAACTGAAATAAAAGACAATGTTGCTTGACAAAAGATTGGATAGCCCACATTGTATGTTTTAGCAAGACGGGATGTGTTGTAAGATGCCGCAATATTTCGGGAGACGTTGTCAGACATGATTTTGACCTCTTCATTAAGTTTTGTTTTGTAGAAAGCCTGTCTAAAATGTGAATTTCGTTTTGTATCAATTGTATCTTAATTTTAATCAAGGTTTAAACAACCAATTCCCTGGATTTAGGCCTAATGAATAAGAAGCAAATAGCAGACAAAATAACAGGACATGGAGGTGCCGGCGCGATTGCTTATGAACTGGAGCTCGTCTCATAAATGAAAATAAACAATAAAAATGTCTCCTACATTTGTAGCATTCATAATCATTACTTTTGCCGGTTCCTTGTGACAGCTTTTGCGTTAGGCTGGCAGCGTCACCACCGAATCAACACCGCAAACATGGGGATTTTTTAGACAATAATCACACAACCTATTCGAAAATCTATAATTAAATAAACTAATCGAATATTCGTCAGTGTAAAACCCGGACACCGCCACACATAGGCCTATGCCTATGTGGCTTTTTGTTAATGACTGTTTTACTACAGGATTTAACACAGAGTAACAGCTCAGTACCAGTTACAAAATACACTGTACCAGTCTGTCGCAGCAGGCAATTCGCATTTTTCATCAGTTAATTTCTTAAATTATCCGTTGACTATGCTCTGGCCCGCCATCTAGTGGGAATTTTTTTTTTTGGCCCGATGCCAAACTTACTTGCCGACCCCTGCTCTAGGGAGAGCCATGAAAAAGTAACAGACAGACGAGCAATGTAGACGAGCAGAGAAAATTACCCAAATTAAGATCAGGGTTTAAAACAGCTTCATTCAAGTCATCTAACTCGTCTCACTTTCCTTTCTTTTCCTTTGTTTTCTTTTCCGTTAAAAGTCTCGGTTCTAAGTTAAGTTGTGCTGCAAAGTTTCGTTTAAACGTTTCGACTGCAAAGCCCTTCCAACTTCAAAGACTTTCATCCATCCGCCAACACACCACATGATTGGCGGCCCAAGATCTCGCAGGCACGAGGAGACAGCCAGCCACGGACACGGTGAACCCCCTACACACCGACGAAAAGGGGGTCCCCAAAACAACACGGACAAGCAAGTACCTCCAGACTCTTAGCTGAACTGGTGCATTAATATAACATTGAATAACCTGCCTAAGAAACGATAGAAGGGTTAAATTAATGATTGATGGTTCGTTCAGGTCATGTCTTATAAGTGCATATAGAAACTTGGGTTTCACTATCTCACTCTTAAAACTCATTATTTCCTCACTCTCTTTCTTTCTGCAACTCGTATGAATGCGTGTGTGTGTGTTAGATATTAGTTTTATGTTTTAGGATAATCAATAAAGTCTTGTTTATATTTGAAAAGATATTTGCCTTGTGTTGTGCTTGCACATTTAATGTCTTGTACTGTCGATCTAAAGTTACCTTGCTAATACATAGTGTTTCACTATAGATTGGATATTTATATCTGTGCCAAGGTTATAATTACGTCCCGTTTAAATGAACTCTAAACGAGTCATTTGCTCGGTTCCATAGTGATTCGGTCAAGATTCATTGCAAATCGATGAATCATTCCTTTTGAGCTAAATTGGCCTTCCGGCCCCCCTTAAATACATTTTATGTATATTATTATTGATGTACATTCGTTACAGAACTCAAGCCCACTCAGCAAACTGAGCCCGTTTGTCGACTCAAATGGAGTCGGTGGGAGGCTAAAGCGTGCACAGTTGACATCGGATGAAACAAATCCCATACTCATCCCTGGAAAGCACCACCTTGCTCAGCTCATTATAAAACACTTCCATGTTAAAGTATGCCATCAGGGCATTTTACGGAAGGGGCAGTAAGGACTGCAGGTTTTTGGATTGTGGGAGGTAAAAGAGCAATAAGTAGAGTGATATTCAACTGCGTAACATGCCGCAAACTAAGGGGGAGACAACAAGAACAGATCATGGCTGAGCTACCAGAGGACAGGCTGTCCATGGACCCTCCTTTCACACATGTAGGCCTTGATGTGTTCGGCCCCTGGCCTGTCATGATCAGAAAAACGTGTGGTGGACAATCGGATGCTAAGCGATGGGCAGTGTAAGGACTGAGCGGAATGAAGGATCATCCAAATAACTAAATGTATTTCTTCCCATAAACCCTGGGACTTCAACACACACGCACATACACAAACTGGTACGAATTTCCCCATTAAGGACATTTTAATGAGATGCATGGTAGTTCTAAACGAACGATAAATGCTTGTATTATGCATTTTAATGAATAATCCAGCATTTTCACTCCTAACAAAGTCTGTGAAACTTCCCCCCAAATCCAGCTAACACTGGCTGAAAGTGTCCTGTTACGAGTTTACGACCCAAAGGAATGTGCATGGACTTGAGTCCTGGAGAAGGAGAAATGAAACCTGTGTAATCCTATATTTATATATTCTATGCATAACCATGTGATACATGCATCTAATGTTCATCTCATGATTTTTCTTTATGTGTTTGGTTTGTGCGTCCTTGAAGACTCTAATGGGTTAATGTTTCTTTGACTTACATACTATCATGAATACCCCCCCCCCCCCCCCCCCCCCCTCTCTCTCTTCTACCAAGAGAGATAGGGCAGACCACTCAGAAGAACATTCACTCATGGACACGCACACACATACACAAACCTTTATCTTCATCATATAAAGGCTTTACTGAGATATATTTTGATATGCTTGTATGTGTGTGTGTTAACCAGGTTCTATGGTTACCTGTGATAGTATCGTAGTTCTAAAATAACTACAAAATGCTTGGAAAGTATGCCTTTTAAATGTAACTTTACTGTGTCATCCAATTTATAAGTCGTTCTTCATATGTTTAGAATCCTCTTGATCTGACCAAACCATATATATATGTATACAAACAGTCAGATATGTGTTACTATGTTTTATCATCTCTGGAGTAAAATCGAACGCATTCTAGGTCACCGTCATAAAACATGCAAAGTCGATCTCGATGAGACAAAGGAAAACCTTTGCCGCGCACTTTTCTCCCAGCTGATTGGTGCATTCACGCCAGGAGAGGCGTGAACCGAAATGTCTTCAAAGAGACGCGCCGAGCCCCAACTCGGCCTCTTGCCTCTGACCTCCTTGCCTACGTCTGCCTTAATCATGTAGTCTCTGATACGATTTCCCCTAGGGAAATCCTTTCTTTCTTTTGTTTGTTTAAAAGTTTTGTTTTCTTTAAGTTTTCCAACCTAATTCATCTCACAGGAGAGGAGATGAATTCAGCCGAATTTGGTAATGTTACCTTAAAATCTGTAAACCTGTTCAAAGCGCGCGCGCCGAACGCCACGTGACGCGCACACACGGAACAAAGAACATCCGCTCCTGCACGCGGCCGGGACAGGCCGTTTTAGGAACACGCAACAAGACACAGAGAGACCAAGAAACTTTGCAAGTATCTTTCAGCTTCTAGGAAGCATTAAGATGATGTTTTTCGTGTTGTTTCAGAGAGGTTACTGTCTGGGTGAAGTTTACCAATGCGCGCTCTCTCTCTCTCTCTCTCTCCCCCTCTCTCTCCCTCTCTCTCCCTCTCCCTGTCTCTATGCATTTCTCGTTCATCGATGCCTTATCGTGTTTTGTTGTTTATTATGTTTGTAATGTTTGTGTGTTTCGTTGTTTATCATGTTTGTAAATACATATATTCCTGTAAAGTAGTAAATGCATAGGCTAGTTATTTCTTATTAAAATTCATGATACTCATTTGATGGATTGACTGTCTGCTCATACTTCGAGTCACTGAAATGTCTAGATCAAAAGCTACGAGCTTTACAAATTAAAGATACTTTAAAGAGTATTTGTTTATAGGGCGGGAAGGCTAATTCTTGTGGCCACAGAATTAATTTATCGAGCTAATTAAATCGAGCTAATTAATTTTACCTGTTTGTGAAATGTGGTCCGTGTAAATAATTGCAATCAACTTGTGGTTAATCGCAAGGATTCACATGCATGCAGGTAACAGGACATATCATCCCTTATCGGGAGATGTATTAACATGTAAGACTGATCTGATACAAACCTGTATGAATAATTATTAATTATTAATTATGATATGCAAATTCCCCGTAATCAGATCCACCCCTGAGTCTTTACAGCTGTCATATTTACGTGTATGAGCACACGCGCCATCCACATTGAAACTATAGAATCGATGGACACGTCATCGTTCATAAATGCCCTGCGTCGTTTCTTTGCCATCAGGGGAGCAGTCAAACTTCTTAGATCCGATTGTGGCACAAATTTTGTCAGTGCCTGCAAGGAACTGCAAATAGACAAACAGGGCTGTCACAACAGCAAACTCCACAACTTCCTCAAAGACTCCGGGTGCAAATGGCATTTCAACCCCCCACATGCATCCCATATGGGTGGCTCCTGGGAGCGCATGATTGGGGTCACACGTAAAATCTTCGATGCAATGCTCCTGGAGCACAGACATGCAAAACTCACTCATGAGATATTAGTGACATTAATGGCTGAAATCACTGCGATAGTAAATGCTCGTCCGCTCACAGCAGTTTCTACAGATCCAGAAAACCCAGCCATTCTTACCCCGGCCATGCTACTCACACAAAAGGTTGCGACTCCACCAGTCCCCCCAGGTCAGTTTGAAAGCAGGGATCTTTACAGAGCGCAATGGAGGCGCGTACAATACCTTGCCGACGTTTTCTGGAGCCGATGGCAAAGGGAATACCTCTCAGGACTTCAGAACCGCCGCAAATGGAAAACAGTAAAACCAAATCTTCAAACTGGAGATGTTGTGCTGCTAAAGGAGGCACTTGAACATAGGAATAACTGGCCACTTGGACTCATCACCAAAATCTTCCCAAGCGGGGATGGACTTGTTAGGAAAGTAGAGGTGAAGATTTTCCGCAAGGGTGAACTCAGAGCCTACATAAGACCTATAAGTGAGGTTGTGTTGTTGGTGTCCAAGGACAATGCATAAAAAAGAAATCAGGTTTTTTGATTTATTGTATTTTATCTGTATTCACATGCTGGTTATGGATGACATCTTTCTGATGTCAGGCGGGGAGTGTTCTGGCTCTCTATGCTCGCTGGTATTGCGTAGTTTGCCGCTGTATTTCTTATCCTATCCTCTAGGGGTCTGTATCTTCTTTAACGGGTTTGGGTCTTCTTCTATGTTATTTTGTGCGCGCGAGTTCAATGCGCGTTAGTGACTATGAGCGGAAGCAACAGGCAGAAAAGTTTGTCTCACGAGGTGTTAGAAAAATGTTCCTGAGGCGTTTACATTTCTACTCTCCTCTCAAACCTCGTACATCTTCGAGAAGTGTTGATATGACATAATCTGTAAGTATCCTAATTTATTGCTCATATTGTTTTTCTAAACTATCTGTTATTTGAGAGGTTATGTTTACTCTTCCTAGCTAACGTTACTAGCTTCGCGTTTAGTATGCGATCGCGCAATATACTATAAGTCGAGGTTATATATAACTCTGTTGCATATAACTCTGGTTTTCTGTCATCCCGGTCGTCAGATTGTACTTATAGGTTGTTAAAGGTTGAACGAATAGTCTCGGTGCTTCCTATTTAGCTTTGACGAAGACTGGCTGAGTTCGCGTTCGATTAAATGTAATTAAAAGAGAAAATCCTGTTATACTTTTACAAAATAATGTAGAAAGAACTAAATTTACAACTTTATTCAGTAGTGGGAATATATGTCGGTATCTCAGACACGCTGAACAATATTCTGAGCTGATTGTGAATTTGTTTACAATTATCTGCAGTATATTCAGCAGCCTGCTTTATAGCGTCTTGATGCAAGCTGTATTGTTTTATCACTGTAATCTGGTGATTCTTATGTTTTGTATTCTAATTATTTTCAATATGTAAAGGCACAACAATGTGTTTTGATTTGTTAAATGTATCTTTAATAGTATTTGTTTGTATGTTCACAGTTTTACAGTAAAAAGACAAGAAGGAAAGAGAGTGAGAAGAAAACTGAGTCTTGTCATTTCTGGAACCGCCTTTCCTTGTTGTATTGTTTAGCTCGCTGCATAGGCTGAGTAGCTACACACTTAGCTGAGGGCAGAAGAAAAGATATTATAACTAAAAGTGGAATGAAGATTGAGGAAGTCATGATGTTACACACTCCAGTATATTAGGTGGCGCTAAACACATTTGAGAAAACTAAGAGAAGAAGAAGAGTGATGGGCGGGGTTTATCTGTTGTTGACACCTGAGGTCTCCTGCGCACGCACTGCATTCTGAGGAAACACCTTTGAGTCCAAACCGAAAGTAAAGACTCGATTCTGACGGATGTAAATTCACATTTCGAGGACTTAAAGACTGACATAAATATCACATCACGGTAAGTTCATTTATCTGATTCTGATATCATGTCATATTATTGTACACGGTTTCTGTTTGCTTATCAGACACAATGTTTAAATGTTAACGGTCATTTTAGACCGCGGTCAAGCCAGCCGCAGTTTGAAAATACACGGTCAAGCCAGCCGCCAAAAAAAAAAGAGTGTGCGCCTATTACTATGAATACGGTAATTTTAGTAACTGCAGAGAGAACGCGCTTTCATGGCGCTTGAGTTGCCCAGTTCTATCTATCTATCTATCTATCTATCTATCTATCTATGTATGTATTTTCTTTTTTTTCTTTTCTCTTTCTTTTTTCTTTCTTTCTTTTTTCTTTCTATTTATCTATCTTTCTTTTTTCTTTCTTTCTTTTTTCTTTTTTGTTCTTTCTATCTATCTTTCTTTTTTCTTTTCTCTTTCTTTTTTTCTTTCTATCTTTTCTTTTTTCTTTCCATCTATCTTTCTTTTTTCTTTCTTTTCTTTTCTCTTTCTTTTTTTCTTTGTATCTTTCTTTTTTCTTTTTTGTTCTTTGTTCTTTCTATATATCTTTCTTTTTTCTTTCTTTCTATCTATCTTTCTTTTTTCTTTTCTTTCTATCTATCTTTTTCTTTCTTTCTTTGCTTTCTTTCTTTTTTTTCTATCTATCTTCTTTCTTTTTCTTTCTTTCTTTCTTTCTTTCTTCTTTCTTTTTCTTTCTTTCTATCTTTCTTTTTTTCTTTTTTCTTTCTTTCTTTCTTTCTATCTTTTCTCTTTCTTTCTTTCTTTCTTACTATCTATCTTTCTTTTTCTTTTTTCTTTCTTTCTTTCTTTCTTTCTTTCTTTCTTTCTTTCTTTCGTTCTTTCTTTCTTTCTATCTTCTTTCTTTCTATCTATCTTTCTTTTTCTTTCTTTCTTTTTTCTTTCCTTTTTATTTTTCTTTCATTCATTCTTTTTTCTTTCTATCTATCTTATTTCTTTCTTTCTTTTTTCTTTCTTTCTTTCATCTTTCTTTTTCTTTCTTTCTATCTTCTTTCTTTCTATCTATCTTTCTTTTTCTTTCTTTCTTTCTTTCTTTCTTTCTTTCTTTCTTTCTTTCTTTCTTTCTTTCTTTCTTTCTTACTTTCTTTCTTTCTATCTTCTTTCTTTCTATCTATCTTTCTTTTTCTTTCTTTTTTCTTTCTTTCTTTCTTTCTATCTTCTTTCTATCTATCTTTCTTTTTCTTTCTTTTTCTTTCTTTTTTCTTTCTTTTTTCTTTCTTTCTTTTAATATTTCTTTCTTTCATTCTTTTTTCTTTCTATCTATCTTATTTTTTTCTTTCTTCTTTCTTCCTTTTGTCACAGTCTTCGTCTGCACCTGTCTGTCTTCGTCTTCACTACACTCCCCAGAATCCTCCTTGTCTCCACACCTGAACTCACTCCCTCACTTACCAGCCTGTCCCTCGTTATCATCATCAGTGTCACCTGTCTTCACCTTGTTAGTCTTCATTTGTATCTGTATTTAGTCCCTTCAGTTCTGTCTGTCCTTTGTCGGTTCTCGCGTCTATATACGTTCATGTATAGAGTGTGTTGTAGTCCTGAGTTTTTTGTTCATTAAAGCCTGTTCCTCGTGATTCCTCGTCTCCTCGTCCTTCCTGGATACACCACACCCGTGACAGAAGAACCGACCAAAACAACATGGACCCCGCAAGACTTCAGGGGAATCTCCAGCCAGGTAGATGGCCTCGTCTGATCCTCGTTCTTAGGAAGCCTACACTTACCGCCAGTCCAGCCGAGCCCGCACTTCACGCCAGATCTGCCGAGCCAAAGGCAGAATGCGTCATGCCCGCCGTGCCTGAGACCGTAAGTGTCATGCCCGTCCAGCCAGAGACCGCCGTCCAGCCTGAGACCGTCCACCCAGAGACTTCTTCACCGCTGGTCCCGTCCAGCACAGAGCCTTCACCGCTGGTCCCGTCCAGCACAAAGCCTTCACCGCTGGTCCCGTCCAGCACAGAGCCTTCACCGCTGGTCCCGTCCAGCACAGAGCCTTCACCGCTGGTCCCGTCCAGCACAGAGCCTTCACCGCTGGTCCCGTCCAGCACAGAGCCTTCACCGCTGGTCCCGTCCAGCACAGAGCCTTCACCGCTGGTCCCGTCCAGCACAGAGCCTTCACCGCTGGTCCCGTCCAGCACAAAGCCTTCACCGCTGGTCCCGTCCAGCACAGAGCCTTCACCGCTGGTCCCGTCCAGCACAGAGCCTTCACCGCTGGTCCCGTCCAGCACAGAGCCTTCACCGCTGGTCCCGTCCAGCACAGAGCCTTCACCGCTGGTCCCGTCCAGCACAGAGCCTTCACCGCTGGTCCCGTCCAGCACAGAGCCTTCACCGCTGGTCCCGTCCAGCACAGAGCCTTCACCGCTGGTCCCGTCCAGCACAGAGCCTTCACCGCTGGTCCCGTCCAGCACAGAGCCTTCACCGCTGGCCCCGTCCAGCACAGAGCCTTCACCGCTGGTCCCGTCCAGCACAGAGACCGTCCAGCCAGAGACCGTCCAGCCAGAGACCGTCCAGCCAGAGACCGTCCAGCCAGAGACCGTCCAGCCAGAGACCGTCCAGCCAGAGACCGTCCAGCCAGAGACCGTCCAGCCAGAGACCGTCCAGCCAGAGACCGTCCAGCCAGAGCTTCACGTCAGCCACGTCCAGCCAGAGCTTCACGTCAGCCACGTCCAGCCAGAGCTTCACGTCAGAGCTTCACGTCAGCCACGTCCAGCCAGAGCTTCACGTCAGCCACGTCCAGCCAGAGCTTCACGTCAGCCACGTCCAGCCAGAGCTTCACGTCAGCCACGTCCAGCCAGAGCTTCACGTCAGCCACGTCCAGCCTGAGCTTCACGTTCCCTGCAGCCCTGCCGAGCCTGAGCTTCCCTGCAGCCCTGCCGAGCCTGAGCTTCCCTGCAGCCCTGCCGAGCCAGTGCCTTCCCCGCTGGTCCCGTCCAGCCCTTCAGAGCCTTCTTCGCTGGTCCCGTCCAGCCCTCCAGAGCCTTCACCGCTGGTTCCGTCCAGCATAGCCGGGCCTTCACCGCTAGCCCAGCCAGAGACTGTTCACGTCCCGTCTGCCCAGCCAGAGACTGTTCACGTCCCGTCTGCCCAGCCAGAGACTGTTCACGTCCCGTCTGCCCAGCCAGAGACTGTTCACGTCCCGTCTGCCCAGCCAGAGACTGTTCACGTCCCGTCTGCCCAGCCAGAGACTGTTCACGTCACGTCTGCCCAGCCGGTCCCAGAGCCTGTCCCTCATCCAGTCACTCTCCCCAAGAATTTTTTTGGGGGGGGCCATAGGTCATCGCCATGGCCACCCGAGGGGGTCTCTCCGCCATGGCCACCCGAGGGGGTCTCTCCGCCATGGCCACCCGAGGGGGTCTCTCCGCCATGGCCACCCGAGGGGGTCTCTCCGCCATGGCCGCCCGAAGGGTCCTCTCCGCCATGGCCACCCGAGGGGGTCTCTCCGCCATGGCCACCCGAGGGGGTCTCTCCGCCATGGCCACCCGAGGGGGTCTCTCCGCCATGGCCGCCCGAAGGGTCCTCTCCGCCGTGGCCGCCCGAGGGGGTCTCTCCGCCCTGGCCGCCTTCACGTCCTGCCCCGCCCTGGCCGCCTGCACGTCCTGCTCCGCCCTGGCCGCCTGCACGTCCTGCTCCGCCCTGGAGGCTTCCCCTCCTAGTTTGGTCACTCCCTGGCCAGCCTTCAGGGCGCCCGCCCCCCCACCCCTTTGATGTTCTACGGCGCGAGGTCGCGCCTTGTTGAGGGGGGCGTTCTGTCACAGTCTTCGTCTGCACCTGTCTGTCTTCGTCTTCACTACACTCCCCAGAATCCTCCTTGTCTCCACACCTGAACTCACTCCCTCACTTACCAGCCTGTCCCTCGTTATCATCATCAGTGTCACCTGTCTTCACCTTGTTAGTCTTCATTTGTATCTGTATTTAGTCCCTTCAGTTCTGTCTGTCCTTTGTCGGTTCTCGCGTCTATATACGTTCATGTATAGAGTGTGTTGTAGTCCTGAGTTTTTTGTTCATTAAAGCCTGTTCCTCGTGATTCCTCGTCTCCTCGTCCTTCCTGGATACACCACACCCGTGACACCTTTCTTTCTATCTTCTTTCTTTCTTTCTTTTTTCTTTCTTTTTTCTTTCTTTTTTCTTTCTTTCTTTCTTCTTTCTTTCTTTTTTCTTTCTTTCTTTGTTTGTTTGTTTCATTCGTTCTATCTATCTATCTTTCTTTCTATCATCTTTCTTTTTCTTTCTTTTTTTCTTTTTTCTTTCTATCTTCTTTCTTTCTTTTATCTATAAAATCTTTGTTGTTTTTTTCTTTACAGGTAACACCTCAAGACATGGTTTACAGCATAATTATTTGCAAAAAGCAGATCAAATAAAGTATACACGGTTTTCTAAATGCCTCTTTTTTTCCTTTTTTACAGTTTGTCTTGAATTCAATGTCCCATACAGTGTGCACACCTCATTTGAAACAATTTCGATAAAGCATTTTGGAGGTATATGCCATTATTTTACTTTAAACACCTATAAAGACCCCGTTTTTAATAAGTAGAAAAAAATAATGGTCAGTTCTCATACGGGACGTCCCATACAGTATGCACACCTCATATCAAAGAATTTTACTGCAGCATTTTGGAGATATGTGCCATTATTCTACTTTAAACACCTATAAAGACCTAATTTCTAATAAGTAGAAAAAAAAAATGGTCAGTTCTTATACGGGGCGTCCCATACAGAATGCACACCTCATATCAAAGCATTTTACTGCAGCATTTTGGAGATATGTGCCATTATTCTACTTTAAACACCTATAAAGACCTCGTTTTTAATAAGTAGAAAAAATAATGGTCAGTACTCATACGGGACGTCCCATACAGTATACACATCTCATATCAAATAATTTTACTGCAGCTTTTCGGAGATATATGCCATTATTCTACTTTAATCACCTATAAAGATCTTGTTTCTAATAAGTAGAAAAAAAAAAAGGTCAGTTCTCATACGGGACGTCCCATAAAGTATGCACACCTCATATCAAAGAATTTTACTGCAGCATTTTGGAGATCTGTGACATTATTCTACTTTAAACACCTATAAAGACCTAATTTCTAATAAGTAGAAACAAATAATGGTCAGTTCTCATACGGGACGTCCCATACAGTATGCACACCTCATATCAAAGAATTTTACTGCAGCATTTTGGAGATATGTGCCATTATTCTACTTTAAACAACTATAAAGACCTTGTTTCTAATAAGTAGAAAAAAATAATGGTCAGTTCTCATACGGGACGTCCCATACAGTATGCACACCTCATATCAAAGCATTTTACTGCAGCATTTTGGAGATATGTGCCATTATTCTACTTTAAACACCTATAAAGACCTTGTTTCTAATAAGTAGAAAAAAATAATGGTCAGTTCTCATACGGGACGTCCCATACAGTATGCACACCTCATATCAAAGCATTTTACTGCAGCATTTTGGAGATATGTGCCATTTTACTACTTCATAGGCATATAAAGACCTCATTTTTAATAAGTAGAAAAAAATAATGGTCAGTTTTCACACGGGACGTCCCATAAAGTATGCACACCTCATATCAAAGAATTTTACTGCAGCATTTTGGAGATATGTCACATTTTACTACTTCATAGGCCTATAAAGACCTCATTTTTAATAAGTAGAAAAAAATTATGGTCAGTTCTTATGAGGGACGTCCCATAGAGTATGCACACCTCATATCAAAGAATTTTACTGCAGCATTTTGGAGATATGTGCCATTATTCTACTTTAAACACCTATAAAGACCTTGTTTCTAATAAGTAGAAAAAAATAATGGTCAGTTCTCATACGGGACGTCCCATACAGTATGCACACCTAATATCAAAGCATTTTACTGCAGCATTTTGGAGATATGTGCCATTTTACTACTTCATAGGCCTATAAAGACCTCATTTTTAATAAGTAGAAAAAAATAATGGTCAGTTTTCACACGGGACGTCCCATAAAGTATGCACACCTCATATCAAAGAATTTTACTGCAGCATTTTGGAGATATGTGCCATTATTCTACTTTAAACACCTATAAAGACCTTGTTTCTAATAAGTAGAAAAAAATAATGGTCAGTTTTCACACGGGACGTCCCATAAAGTATGCACACCTCATATCAAAGCATTTTACTGCAGCATTTTGGAGATATGTGCCATTTTACTACTTCATAGGCTTATAAAGACCTCATTTTTAATAAGTAGAAAAAAATAATGGTCAGTTCTTATAAGGGACGTCCCATACAGTATGCACACCTCATATCAAAGAATTTTACTGCAGCATTTTGGAGATATGTGACATTATTCTACTTTAATCACCTATAAAGACCTTGTTTCTAATAAGTAGAAAAAAATAATGGTCAGTTCTCATACGGGACGTCCCATACAGTATGCACACCTCATATCAAAGAATTTTACTGCAGCATTTTGTAGATATGTGCCATTATTCTACTTTAAACACCTATAAAGACCTTGTTTCTAATAAGTAGAAAAAAATAATGGTCAGTTCTCATACGGGACGTCCCATACAGTATGCACACCTCATATCAAAGAATTTTACTGCAGCATTTTGGAGATATGTGCCATTATTCTACTTTAAACACTTATAAAGACCTAATTTCTATTAAGTAGAAAAAAATAATGGTCAGTTCTTATACGGGACATCCCATACAGTATGCACACCTCATATCAAAGAATTTTACTGCAGCATTTTGGAGATATGTGCCATTTTACTACTTCATAGGCTTATAAAGACCTCATTTTTAATAAGTAGAAAAAAATAATGGTCAGTTCTTATAAGGGACGTCCCATACAGTATGCACACCTCATATCATAGCATTTTACTGCAGCATTTTGGAGATATGTGCAATTATTCTACTTTAAACACCTATAAAAATCTCATTTCAAATAAGTAGAAAAAAATAATGGTCAGTTCTCATACGGGACGTCCCATAAAGTATGCACACCTCATATCAAAGAATTTTACTGCAGCATTTTGGAGATATGTCACATTTTACTACTTCATAGGCCTATAAAGACCTCATTTTTAATAAGTAGAAAAAAATTATGGTCAGTTCTCATACGGGACGTCCCATACAGTATACAGATCTCATATCAAATAATTTTACTGCAGCATTTTGGAGATATGTGACATTATTCTACTTTAAACACCTATAAAGACCTCGTTTTTAATAAGTAGAAAAAATAATGGTCAGTACTCATACGGGACGTCCCATACAGTATACACATCTCATATCAAAGAATTTTACTGCAGCTTTTCGGAGATATATGCCATTATTCTACTTTAATCACCTATAAAGACCTTGTTTCTAATAAGTAGAAAAAAAAATGGTCAGTTCTCATACGGGACGTCCCATAAAGTATGCACACCTCATATCAAAGAATTTTACTGCAGCATTTTGGAGATCTGTGACATTATTCTACTTTAAACACCTATAAAGACCTAATTTCTAATAAGTAGAAACAAATAATGGTCAGTTCTCATACGGGACGTCCCATACAGTATGCACACCTCATATCAAAGAATTTTACTGCAGCATTTTGGAGATATGTGCCATTATTCTACTTTAAACAACTATAAAGACCTTGTTTCTAATAAGTAGAAAAAAATAATGGTCAGTTCTCATACGGGACGTCCCATACAGTATGCACACCTCATATCAAAGCATTTTACTGCAGCATTTTGGAGATATGTGCCATTATTCTACTTTAAACACCTATAAAGACCTTGTTTCTAATAAGTAGAAAAAAATAATGGTCAGTTCTCATACGGGACGTCCCATACAGTATGCACACCTCATATCAAAGCATTTTACTGCAGCATTTTGGAGATATGTGCCATTATTCTACTTTAGACACATACATAAACTTCATTTCTAATGAGTAGAAAAAAATAATGGTCAGTTCTCACACGGGACGTCCCATAAAGTATGCACACCTCATATCAAAGAATTTTACTGCAGCATTTTGCAGATATGTGCCATTATTCTACTTTAAACACCTATAAAGACCTAATTTCTAATAAGTAGAAAAAAATAATGGTCAGTTCTTATAAGGGACGTCCCATACAGTATGCACACCTCATATCAAAGAATTTTACTGCAGCATTTTGGAGATATGTGCCATTTTTCTACTTTAAACACCTATAAAGACCTTGTTTCTAATAAGTAGAAAAAAATAATGGTCAGTTCTCATACGGGACGTCCCATACAGTATGCACACCTCATATCAAAGCATTTTACTGCAGCATTTTGGAGATATGTGCCATTATTCTACTTTAAACACCTATAAAAATCTCATTTCAAATAAGTAGAAAAAAATAATGGTCAGTTCTCATACGGGACGTCCCATAAAGTATGCACACCTCATATCAAAGAATTTTACTGCAGCATTTTGGAGATATGTCACATTTTACTACTTCATAGGCCTATAAAGACCTCATTTTTAATAAGTAGAAAAAAATTATGGTCAGTTCTTATGAGGGACGTCCCATAGAGTATGCACACCTCATATCAAAGAATTTTACTGCAGCATTTTGGAGATATGTGCCATTATTCTACTTTAAACACCTATAAAGACCTTGTTTCTAATAAGTAGAAAAAAATAATGGTCAGTTCTCATACGGGACGTCCCATACAGTATGCACACCTCATATCAAAGCATTTTACTGCAGCATTTTGGAGATATGTGCCATTTTACTACTTCATAGGCCTATAAAGACCTCATTTTTAATAAGTAGAAAAAAATAATGGTCAGTTTTCACACGGGACGTCCCATAAAGTATGCACACCTCATATCAAAGAATTTTACTGCAGCATTTTGGAGATATGTGCCATTATTCTACTTTAAACACCTATAAAGACCTTGTTTCTAATAAGTAGAAAAAAATAATGGTCAGTTCTCATACGGGACGTCCCATACAGTATGCACACCTCATATCAAAGCATTTTACTGCAGCATTTTGGAGATATGTGCCATTTTACTACTTCATAGGCCTATAAAGACCTCATTTTTAATAAGTAGAAAAAAATAATGGTCAGTTTTCACACGGGACGTCCCATAAAGTATGCACACCTCATATCAAAGCATTTTACTGCAGCATTTTGGAGATATGTGCCATTTTACTACTTCATAGGCTTATAAAGACCTCATTTTTAATAAGTAGAAAAAAATAATGGTCAGTTCTTATAAGGGACGTCCCATACAGTATGCACACCTCATATCAAAGAATTTTACTGCAGCATTTTGGAGATATGTGACATTATTCTACTTTAATCACCTATAAAGACCTTGTTTCTAATAAGTAGAAAAAAATAATGGTCAGTTCTCATACGGGACGTCCCATACAGTATGCACACCTAATATCAAAGAATTTTACTGCAGCATTTTGGAGATATGTGCCATTATTCTACTTTAAACACCTATAAAGACCTTGTTTCTAATAAGTAGAAAAAAATAATGGTCAGTTCTCATACGGGACGTCCCATACAGTATGCACACCTCATATCAAAGAATTTTACTGCAGCATTTTGGAGATATGTGCCATTATTCTACTTTAAACACCTATAAAGACCTAATTTCTATTAAGTAGAAAAAAATAATGGTCAGTTCTTATACGGGACATCCCATACAGTATGCACACCTCATATCAAAGAATTTTACTGCAGCATTTTGGAGATATGTGCCATTTTACTACTTCATAGGCTTACAAAGACCTCATTTTTAATAAGTAGAAAAAAATAATGGTCAGTTCTTATAAGGGACGTCCCATACAGTATGCACACCTCATATCATAGCATTTTACTGCAGCATTTTGGAGATATGTGCAATTATTCTACTTTAAACACCTATAAAAATCTCATTTCAAATAAGTAGAAAAAAATAATGGTCAGTTCTCATACGGGACGTCCCATAAAGTATGCACACCTCATATCAAAGAATTTTACTGCAGCATTTTGGAGATATGTCACATTTTACTACTTCATAGGCCTATAAAGACCTCATTTTTAATAAGTAGAAAAAAATTATGGTCAGTTCTCATACGGGACGTCCCATACAGTATACAGATCTCATATCAAATAATTTTACTGCAGCATTTTGGAGATATGTGACATTATTCTACTTTAAACACCTATAAAGACCTTGTTTTTAATAAGTAGAAAAAAATAATGGTCAGTTCTCATATGGGACGTCCCATACAGTATGCACACCTCATATCAAAGAATTTTACTGCAGCATTTTGGAGATATGTGACATTATTCTACTTTAAACACCTATAAAGACCTAATTTCTAATAAGTAGAAAAAAATAATGGTCAGTTCTTATACGGGACATGCCATACAGTATGCACACCTCATATCAAAGAATTTTACTGCAGCATTTTGGAGATATGTGTCATTTTACTACTTCATAGGCTTATAAAGACCTCATTTTTAATAAGTAGAAAAAAATGATGGTCAGTTCTTATAAGGGACGTCCCATACAGTATGCACACCTCATATCATAGCATTTTACTGCAGCATTTTGGAGATATGTGCAATTATTCTACTTTAAACACCTATAAAAATCTCATTTCAAATAAGTAGAAAAAAATAATGGTCAGTTCTCATACGGGACGTCCCATAAAGTATGCACACCTCATATCAAAGAATTTTACTGCAGCATTTTGGAGATATGTCACATTTTACTACTTCATAGGCCTATAAAGACCTCATTTTTAATAAGTAGAAAAAAATTATGGTCAGTTCTCATACGGGACGTCCCAGACAGTATACAGATCTCATATCAAATAATTTTACTGCAGCATTTTGGAGATATGTGACATTATTCTACTTTAAACACCTATAAAGACCTCGTTTTTAATAAGTAGAAAAAAATAATGGTCAGTTCTCATACGGAACGTCCCATACAGTATGCACACCTCATATCAAAGAATTTTACTGCAGCATTTTGGAGATATGTGACATTATTCTACTTTAAACACCTAGAAAGACCTAATTTCTAATAAGTAGAAACAAATAATGGTCAGTTCTCATACGGGACGTCCCATACAGTATGCACACCTCATATCAAAGAATTTTACTGCAGCATTTTGGAGATATGTGCCATTATTCTACTTTAAACAACTATAAAGACCTTGTTTCTAATAAGTAGAAAAAAATAATGGTCAGTTCTCATACGGGACGTCCCATACAGTATGCACACCTCATATCAAAGAATTTTACTGCAGCATTTTGGAGATATGTCACATTTTACTACTTCATAGGCCTATAAAGACCTCATTTTTAATAAGTAGAAAAAAATTATGGTCAGTTCTCATACGGGACGTCCCATACAGTATACAGATCTCATATCAAATAATTTTACTGCAGCATTTTGGAGATATGTGACATTATTCTACTTTAAACACCTATAAAGACCTCGTTTTTAATAAGTAGAAAAAAATAATGGTCAGTTCTCATATGGGACGTCCCATACAGTATGCACACCTCATATCAAAGAATTTTACTGCAGCATTTTGGAGATATGTGACATTATTCTACTTTAAACACCTATAAAGACCTAATTTCTAATAAGTGGAAAAAAATAATGGTCAGTTCTTATACGGGACATGCCATACAGTATTCACACCTCATATCAAAGAATTTTACTGCAGCATTTTGGAGATATGTGTCATTTTACTACTTCATAGGCTTATAAAGACCTCATTTTTAATAAGTAGAAAAAAATAATGGTCAGTTCTTATAAGGGACGTCCCATACAGTATGCACACCTCATATCATAGCATTTTACTGCAGCATTTTGGAGATATGTGACATTATTCTACTTTAAACACCTATAAAAATCTCATTTCAAATAAGTAGAAAAAAATAATGGTCAGTTCTCATACGGGACGTCCCATAAAGTATGCACACCTCATATCAAAGAATTTTACTGCAGCATTTTGGAGATATGTCACATTTTACTACTTCATAGGCCTATAAAGACCTCATTTTTAATAAGTAGAAAAAAATTATGGTCAGTTCTCATACGGGACGTCCCAGACAGTATACAGATCTCATATCAAATAATTTTACTGCAGCATTTTGGAGATATGTGACATTATTCTACTTTAAACACCTATAAAGACCTCGTTTTTAATAAGTAGAAAAAAATAATGGTCAGTTCTCATACGGGACGTCCCATACAGTATGCACACCTCATATCAAAGAATTTTACTGCAGCATTTTGGAGATATGTGACATTATTCTACTTTAAACACCTAGAAAGACCTAATTTCTAATAAGTAGAAACAAATAATGGTCAGTTCTCATACGGGACGTCCCATACAGTATGCACACCTCATATCAAAGAATTTTACTGCAGCATTTTGGAGATATGTGCCATTATTCTACTTTAAACACCTATAAAGACCTAATTTCTAATAAGTAGAAAAAAATAATGGTCAGTTCTCATACGGGACGTCCCATAAAGTATGCACACCTCATATCAAAGCATTTTACTGCAGCATTTTGGAGATATGTGACATTATTCTACTTTAATCACCTATAAAGACCTTGTTTCTAATAAGTAGAAAAAAAATATATTTCCATTATTCCACATTTATTAGACCCACAGCATATCCAAAGTCTTTAAAAGAAAAAGACAACTTCTACAAATAATTCAAATTTTAGGTCACATACTGCTCTGACAGGGTTGAGGATCCACATACAGCTTTATTAAGGTAATCCAGAATCGTAATCCAAACACAGCCAAATGGTCGAAACACGGGTCAGATAATACAAAAAAACAATAAGGCAGAAAACAGGCAAACACAGGAATCCAGGAAACATTAAATAAGATCAAAAACCATGACACAGAACACCAGAATAACACTTAGAAATGCAGTGAAATATTAACAAGACTTTGCAAAGACTGAGGTAAAAACAGGGTAATGACACACAACTGGAAGTAATCAAGCCTAATGAGTCCACGCAATGGGTTATGTGAAATGAAGTTTGTGATCAGAAAACAAAAGAGAGTGGAGTTTACACTCTGGTGGAAATCATGGGCACTCCAGCTGGTTGTTGTCACACATAATTTGAAGTGACAGCAGTGCATCACATCAGGTAAATGCTAAACATTCACCAATAATTTATGGTCTTTGATTATTTCACTTAAGCTGAATTTTTTTTTTATTGACATTATCTGTTTAATAAAGTAATATGATAAAATGGCCATTTCTGGCCCTTTAAACTTATAAAGCACTTACACTTATAACTAAACTTTAGAAAGACATAATTTAACCAACTAACTAAGTATAGCTTACATTAGCCTACAGTAATTTGTCACAGCATGACCAATGCTCAGCAGACAATATTGGATGTACTTCAACAATTTATTATCTTTTTTTTTTATCTCAATCTGAAATCAATCTATTTTATTTATGTCCTTTTCTTAAAAGGTATGTTTTAAAATTAAAACAAAATCACCACAATCACGGATATTATTATTTTTTTTTTTACGTTACATTAACCATATTATAGTTCATTGCATTACCGCCATCATGAGTGGTCGCAGAAAAGGGTAAGTGGTAATTCTGTGCAATAATTTGAAGAGATGTGTAAATACATTTGGGCATGGGTATTAAATTATGATTAACAATGACTGATTAATGCGTGCTTTACTCAACTACCTGTAAAAAGTGAATATGGGTCAGAAATAACAGATAACAGTTCAACTTTTTTCAATTAGCCTACTTAATAAACTGGTTTATTCCATATAGCTAATATGGTTTATTCGAGTTACATATTCAGAAATGGATAGGGCCTATTATTATTGTATTGTCCGTAGATGTGTCTACTTTACAATTCTGAGGTGATTTACTTCTTCATTCATGAGCGCGGGAATTTTTAAAGTGAGGTGCTGAAGAGACAGCTCCCGGGAAACACGTGCTCGTAAATTTGCAGACTGAGATGAAAATTTCAGCCTGTAGTTTTAGTCTTGAAACAAGAACAATAGTAGGCTATTAATAATAATAATAATACATTTAAATTTGCATTGATTATATTTTTAATTAATAAATTGTCGATAATACAGTAATGACTTGCAATGTTTAATAATTACAAGTTTGTCATTGCACAATATATGAAAATCTTGATTGCGAGCCCATGCGTTGAGAAATGGAACGATTGTAGTAGCCTAACATTATCGTCAGTTGCGTGCATGTACACATTACTTGAAAATGATACTATTAATTATTTTAAATTATTAACTACTTATGATTGTTTAATATGATTAATAAATATTAATAAATTTATTAATTTAATTGCTACTTTCAATAGGCCTATGAATATTCTAACTGCAATTTTTGTTGTTTAGGTGGCATATTAATAAAATAACATTTGGATCTATCATGTTTAGTTTACGTTCATAATCATTAAATTAATAATTAAAAAATGTTAATAAGAAAAAGCATTAAGTATATAACCAAATTATCACTTCCGACTTATTTTGAGGTAACAACACTTCGTTATTTTGAGGTAACAACAATGCCAGTTCAGGTTGCAATGACGATAACATTGAATATTGGTTTTCTATCTTTACAGAGTATATTTATTTTCAACATTTGGAAAGGTAAGCCTACGTTTTATATTTTTAAACACAGTGGACACAATTGAGAGACTTGGGAACATTTATTGTAAAGTTACATTTTAAAATGTATGATTTCAACAGCGTTATTGTACTAAATAATTTCCAGAATTTGAACTCAGCAACATCTTCCAACAAATGATGCAATTGTGTGTATTTGTCTTAACCATTCATTAAATAATTTTTAACCTACTGTTCTAAAATTGTATTTGTCTCTTCACAAATACTGTATTTTAAAAAATAGGCCAGTTGTGAAGTTTACCATATTATAAAATAAAGTTCCATAAAGAGTGATCATCTTTTGTTTTTGACAATGTCCTTTGAATATATCAGTTCTATTACAATGAATATGAAAAAAATCATATGTTACTAGTTTGCTGAATGTTATTAAACTATAATTTATTTTATTCTATATCTTTGTAAGATTCATACCTATGTGGAGTAATAAAGCACATGTTTTTTTCTCCCTACATTCAGCGTCGTAAAATCAAGCTTACCTTAAAAGATATACAACACGCTTTACAACTTTATGGATCCGGAACAGATGTAAGTGCATATCTCTCCAGTGGCACTTGGGGGAATCTTTGCAAAGACTTGCAAATTCCAAATACCCCGACCAACAGGATTCGACTTAAAAATGCATGTCTTGCAAACTTGCAGGTAATAAAAGAAAACAACATGCTCATCACCTTCTCTTTTAATATGGATAACCGGTTTTATTGTTTATATAATTAAAATGTAAAATGTAAAATAAAATTAAAATTGACTATTAATAAGATTCAATAAAAATAAAGTACATTTAAATTAAAAAACAAATTAAATATGTTTTTTGAATCATATAAAAAAAGAAACATTAGGTTACACATTAAAACTCAATAAATAAGTAATACATTTAACAGTACCTTACTATAGTTAGTAGAATATAATTAAAGTAATAAAAAATAGTATAAACTAATTGTACATTTTCAATAAAAACTTTTCTGTGTATAAATTTGATATTTATAAAAGATATATGTCTTTAAAACTTGAATTTTAAAGGTTTTTACGATGGGGTCCCTCACATTTGGGGGTCCATGGAAATTTGAAAGATTAAATACCCCGAATATGCATTCAGCACATTCATATTAAAACAAGAAACGATTACTGAGAAAATATAAAACGTTACATTATATAAAAATAATATTACATTACACTTACTCAGTTTGGAAATGACACATTTATGTGCTGGAAATTAACAAATTACAATCCAGCACGAGTGTTAGGATATTTCATAATTTTCTGATTTATTTTTTGTTCCTCTACTTTCTCAATTTTCAAGGAAACTTCACTAGACAGCTCTGTCTGCTCTGACTGTGATTTGAGTAATGAAGAAAGAGAGGATTTCGTTTGCGTTTCACCATCCAAGAAGGTTTGGTGTCAGTCATGTAATCAATTGTAAATGCTCTGTGGCCTGATCAAGTTGATTGTGTACTCTTTTATTTTTTTCAATTTTATTTATGTAATAACTTGACAGTCGAAGAATTGTTTGCTCCTCTTTTCTATTTTGAATATCCAGGAACCTTCACCGATTACACCTCCTCAACCACAAGACAGCAATGCTGACAGAGACAGTCCAGTGACTGGTGCACCATCTCGCAAGGTCAATAATCTTTCATGATTTTACCATGTTGTGGAAATTCAATGAATGTGTTGTTTATAATACTGAGATCTTTTCTGATATTTCTGTTTTAATTTATCATCTCTCATTTTATATTGTATTACTTAGAGGTTATATCTGGACAGTGTTATCCAGATATCTGACTGTGATTTGAGTAATGAAGAAAGAGAGGATTTCGTTTGCGTTTCACCATCCAAGAAGGTTTGGCAGGATTTTACAATGCTGTTGAAAAAGTTTTCCATATTGTTGTGATTATTTTCATATCTGATATATAATTTGTCATCATTATTGGTTATTTGTACATTATATTATCTATAAGCCATCTGTGGACAGTCCGATCCAGGCATCCAAAATTGATTTTACTAATGATGGAGATATTTTGAAGTGCATTTCTCCCTCAAAGAAGGTTAGTGCTTCCATGACTACAACACTTTTATTGAGGAAGTTTTTACCCGAATGGTGTAAAAGTTTCAAAGATGCTGATATGCTTTTCAAAATATTTATACATATGACTGCTTATTAAATGTATGTAAACACATGTGTGTGTGTGTGTGTGTGTGTGTGTGTGTGTGTGTATTGTTTTTGCCCTCACAGGACACTGGCATACACAGTGACACTACGTCAGACAACGGTAATGCTGATGCTGACCTCTTTTTTAGACACAAACTGCCAAGACATCCATGTTTTTTTTTTATTAATAGCCAAATCTGGAGTGACCTAAGAAAAAGGCAAACTCAATATCAATTCAGAGATCTTCAATGGACAAATGTTATTGCCAAAGGTATACAGTCAGTGCACCCCTACTGTAGCATTGCCTTCAAAAGACACCACGTCAAGATCAAGGGGTCCAAACGAAGGGGACCTCTTTTCCACTGTCTGGGGTACTGCACATTTGCAGACTGTCCTGTCTGTGTTGAGGTCACTGTAACAGATGAGAGTACCCTAAAAGCAGCAGTCACATTTCAGGGAGATGAAGTGTGCCACAGCCTAGAAGAACTAAGACGGCGACCTGTGCGGGCTGATGAAAGGCATAATTTTGCCAAGCAGTTAGAGTCCATACTCCCAAGGGCTCTACATTTACAAAATCTTGAACAAATCAACAGCATGGTGTTCGAGTCAGGATGTAGAGATAATGCCCCTACACCTGCCGTACTGAAAAATATAGCATGGAACAGCAGAAAAAAAAATCGACGCCATCCTAATGAAATGCTGAGTCTTGCGAAGATGGTGGAGGAGAGAATCGATTCTGGAAAAATTCTCCAGAAGGTGCTCCTGCATCCTCGAGGAGTGATGCTGTGGTCACAAAGTTCAATACGACTGTTCCACCAGCGATGTAAAACAGATGTTGTGTACATTGATGCCACAGGAAGCATCATACAAAAAAAAAAGGGAAAATCAGCTCCATTTTACATCTACGAGCTGGTTGTAAGACATCCAATTAAGGGTGCTTCTCCAGTTCCTGTGGCGACGTATGTAACTTGTGACCACACCACCTCTTCTGTGACCTATTTTTTGGAATCATTCCAAACAGACTACTATCGATTGTTTGGAAAAACTTCACAGAGGAGACCAGTAATGATCATGTGTGATGGGTCCCTCGTTCTACTTCAGGCTGTTTCCCTTACTTTCTGCAAAGTATCTCTGGGCCAGCTGCTCCAAATGTACTACGAAGTAGTCACTGGAAAGTTGAGGGACGAGGAATTGAATATGCCAATTCTGCACCGTTGCTTGAGCCATGTAATGAAGAATGCCAAAGTCTTCTGTAAGAAACAGTAAGTGTGCACTAATACACCTGCTAATTTCCTTAAATGTCATAAGCAATAGATCACACACACCATAAACTCTGTATGTATTAAATCTTAACATAATAAACATCTGTACAATACAATACTTGAAAATGTCTTTCTGAAAATGTTTTTGCAGTTCCCCCCAAAACTACCGGCTGTCCATGCATGTTTTTGGCTTGTTGACATCTGCAGCAACATTGCTAGATATGGAAGACATCCTAATTAGCATGGCAGTGGTCTTTTCAAGCCCCCAGAGCGGCGATAATGTGGAGAAGCATTTCCGCAATCTCCAGAGCAAGATGTTGAACATAAGCATTTCTGGAGATATGGCAGACATTACAGATGAGGACTTAGACGAGGGTCTTTTTTATAGTGTGAGTTTTATTATGATTTTTTGTTAAAGTTTAATGTCTTTTATTACTGTGGAACTATCTGCACAAATGGAAACATTAGTAATTACTCATTATGAAAAATATTATAAAGAAAAACATAATTTTCAGCTCGACATGGGACCCAAACGTTTTCAGAGGCACTTTGAACAAATCATTGCAGAGGCACCTGTACAAGATGAGGGGGAGCCAAATGAATACCATTCTGCCACATTCATGCCCAGTCTGGTAAAGTACTTCTTGCCTCAAGCCCCTCTCTGGTCTGCACTAATGCTGGGTGAGTGTACTTTGATTTATGTTTCAATAAGTACCATGTCAAGTTGTTTATTTGACATTTTTACAGCTTACATATGGTACACTTAGCAATGAATGGGAGGCTGCTCACTGCAGAGCCAATGGTTGGAGCTTAATGGATCAAGATCAATCTATTTAAACCATCGGGGTCTGCAGTGAGCAACACTTGCATTGAATCGCATGTGTCGAGGCTCATGCCACACTAACAAAGACATAGCTGAACAAATATTACAAAATTTGCATAAATGAATGAATGAATGCAACTAACCTTAAACCATACCAAACCCTAATCCTAATCCTATAGTAAGCACATGTAGTTACTTAATATTACTCAGTCATTAAATGTATAATTACAGTGTAACAAACACAGACATCCCAACCCGCAATAAGTCATTTCAGGGAGGTATATCTTGGTGACTGGATTGTTGACCGGGGGGGGGGGGTGTTCGGTGTTTGGGGGGGGGGGGGGGGTGTTCGGTGTTCGATGGGGGGCATGGCAAGGTCTCTCGCTCTCTCCCTCTATGCCTTGCACGCGCCACGCGCTATGTTATGCTTATGTGTTATGTTGCAACGCTCTGCGCGCAGTATGTTCTATCTCGCTCTAGATTCCGGGAGATTTGAACTAATTTGCGGGCATCAGGGAGACGCTAGCAATATGCGGGAGACTCACGGAACTTCCGGGAGACTTGGGATCTCTGAAAACACAACTTAAAACTATTTTTTTCATTAAAAAAAATCCTAAAATTCACATTAGGCTGAAATACAACTAACAAATTCAATTTATTTCAGGAGATTTGGGCCGCCATGGAAGAGGTCCTGCATACCAAAATCTCTCAAAGAAATTTAAGCGATGTAGTCAGTTGGACACACAGGTCTGTGCTTCATTGTACAATGCATCTAATCTTTAATGCCTCTTTGCCCGTTTTCAAAACAGCAATGTACGTTTTGTACATTTTATTTTTTAGAATTACACCAATGACAACAAAACACAAGGCGTTATGGAGAAAAGCCAGTGGGACCTGAAACATGTGCGCTTTCAAAGACGCCACTTCACACGACTGGATGATTTTGTCCATATTTATCAAATATCCCATAATGCCCTGCTGAAGGACTTTTCAGACTCTACCCGCAAGAAAAAAGTCACAGTAATAATTGTCTCCAAAATATGTAATTTATGGATAACTTCAACTATTAAGTAATCATGTTTTCAATTATGTTACCAAACATATTTGTATATGTAGACACATAGGGTAGATGTTGAGCGTTGGAAACAAAGAAGGCGGTCCAAGAAAGGCATTTATGTATCACCACTACTGAAGGTCTTCCCCTTCAAGAAAGCCAAAAAGGTAGGATGATGTTAATATATTCTATAACTTAGTATGATACAGTCCAAACCACACAACAACAATTCTTATGAAATACATAATGTACTGTTTATATTTTTCATGTAGCCCACAGTTCTGACCAAGAAAACTGGACCACAGGCCGCAAACCAAGAAGAAAATGTTTGCAGGCAAAACTTGGTAAGTACAGTTGATGGTAACAAATGAGCGCCTTATGTGTTCAGAGTGAGTTAGTTGTAGTAATTTGTACTGCAATGCAAAAGGTCTTAATGTATATATATATTGTATAAAATTTTGTACATCTACATGAACCACAGAGAGAGAGAGAGAGAGAGAGAGAGAGAGAGAGAGAGAGAGAGAGAGACTGTCAGTAATATCATTCGACGTTCAAATGTATGTTGTATGACTTGTTTAGACTGCAGTGGAAGGATGTGACACGTCACTGATGGAAGAAAATTTACATGCAGACACCCAGTCTGATGAAAATAAAGGTGAAAAGGTATGAATACAGTATTGACACTTAACAATTATGAACTACATGATGTAAATTATTGGAATGCACATGCATATATAATTGCATACATTAATTAATTACTTGTTCATACCTTAAAAACATTACACAAGATTGTTCAAAATGTTATTGGTGTTTATATGCAAAAGATTACATCACACAGATTTTGAATGGAGTAAAGTGAGGAAAAAAAAAACCCTACTGCAAATACATTTGATCACATGAGTGCTGTTATTCAAATGCAGGCCATGGTGCTGACTCCGGCAGCTGAACTACTGACAACAACCCCAGAGAAAAGTCTGGAAGGAGAAATCTTGGTCAGTGTTGTAGTCCATTGAAAACCAATTCTTGTCCTTTAGCCTCACAATTTATATAACAAGATTTAGGAACTCTAATCTATCCTTTTTTCAAAGTGTGATAATGCTGAGTTTTTACAGAGATGAAATGAAAGCAGACATTAAAAATATGTCTATTTTTTTGTGTGTGCCTTGTTTAGATGGCAGTGGAATCGTGTGCCACATCACTGAAGGAAACAACAGTAGATTTCCAATCTGCTGACACAAAAGCCAAAAAGGTATTCATTAATTTATATTTTATTTATGAAATTTAACTGGTCATTCATGTGGTAGATGTCACTATGTTTTTAATTATTGTAATTTCTGTCACAATGTTTGGACTGTAGGTGTATCAAATGACAGAACCCAATATTTTCTTTATTTGTGTTATAAATTCGTCAAAATTGATTATAAAATGTAAACATTATAAAATGTGTTAATATTATGTAACTCCTAATAATGAATAAAAAGTAAAACTGCTGTAATTTCTAAAAGAAAAAGATTACCTTCTAGCAACCAAAAACTAAATATTGTGACAGATTATAAATGTCAAAATACTGTGCTCTGGACATACAGTAATGGTTACTGTTTTCAGGCTGTGACACCAAGTATGATGCAGTGTTACACCTTCTGGTGTAATTAGCTAAATGTTATTGTTTGATTGTGAACTTGTGACAAGTCTAATATTTATTTCTTATTTTTAAATTGATATTAACAAAAAATAATCCTCTGCCTCAGGAAGTTAGCCCTTTGGAAAATCAACATAACCTAAAAATGCGATGCAATAGGAACCTTGGTCCATGCTGGAATGGGAAGAACCCCACTGAAAAACTGCCTCCATATAGACTTTATAGAACACAGCAAGCCCCCAAAGCCAGTGCCATTACGTCTATTCTGCACCCCCAACATTGGCTCAGCAGTGATGAGATCGATTTTGCGTCTCACATTCTTGCAAGGGAGTACAATGACATTGATGGATTTCAGTCATCTCTTTTGTTTAGTGTTTTACAAAGAGGAGGGATTGTGGGTTCTCCGACCAGGCCATTTGTTCAAATTTTACACACAGGGGGAAATCACTGGGTGACAGCAAGCAACCTCTTTGCTGGTAAAAATGAGGTTTGCATTTATGACAGCCTCTCAACAATTTTAGACACCAATACTGAACAGGCCTTATCATGGATGTTAAGGCCAAAGGAAGACCAATTTACGGTCATGTTTCCTACTGTTCAGCAGCAAAAAAATAGCAGTAACTGTGGTTTGTTTGCAATTGGATTTGCATATGCACTATGCAGCAACATTAGACCTGAGAAATGTCAGTTCCGTGAGGGTCGGATGAGGCCAGATTTCATAAAGTGTTTCAGAACAGGGAAGCTAGAATTCAAAATACAGCCAACATTGCGCAAACCGAAGTTCAGACAGACCACTGTCAGTGTCCATTGTGTGTGCAGGACTGCACACAATAAAGAAATCATGGTGCAGTGTTCATTGTGCCATGGCTGGTATCATCCCACCTGTTTAAACATACCCTCAAATGCCATTTTTGGCATGGATGATTGGCACTGTCAAAATTGTAACGACGCATCACTACTCAACCAAGAATGATTATGTGGACTGAAAGATCTCCAATGATGAACATAACATGTAGAAAAAGTTTCAGAAAATGTACATTGACAAGCAGCAGTGTAATGTTTCTGGTATGCTGTGACCTTTGTTTATAGTTTTGTCTTGTTTCTATTTCCTCTACTCGGATTGGATTTCCTCCATGTGTGTATTGTTTTCTAATTAGCCTATTTTTGTTGAATCCATTCTGTTTACTCTCTTCATTGTCAAGTTTTGTTCCTTGTGTACTGTAATGTATATTTTTTCATAAATACTTTACGTTCTTTGTCTTATTTTTTTTTTACATTAAAGTATATTTAAATCATACAGTGAATGTACAGAGTACAGACAGAACAGCATGTTTTATCACTGTACACATTTTGTAGTACCACAAAATACAAAAGTAAAATGTTTTTAAATGACTTGCACAACTGGCTGTTGTTTTCTTAAACTTAGAAAGAAATGTATTACTTAAAAGCATGTGAGGTCAAATAATGTGACATATCTCCAAAATGCTGCAGTAAAACGGTTAGATATGACGTGTGCCTACTGTATGTGACGTCCCGTATGAGAACTGACCATCATTTTTTTCTACTTATTAAAAATGAGGTCTTTATAGGCCTATGAAGTAGTAAAATGGCACATATCTCCAAAATGCTGCAGTAAAATTCTTTGATATAAGGTGTGCATACTGTATGGGACGTCCCGTATGAGAACTGACCATTATTTTTTTCTACTTATTAGAAACAAGGTTTTTATAGGTGTTTAAAGTGGGATAATGGCATATATCTCCAAAATGCTGCAGTAAAATGCTATGATATGAGGTGTGCATACTGTATGGGACGTCCCTTATAAGAACTGACCATTATTTTTTTCTACTTATTAAAAATGAGGTCTTTATAGGCCTATGAAGTAGTAAAATGTGACATATCTCCAAGATGCTGCAGTAAAATGCTTTGATATGAGGTGTGCATACTTTATGGGACGTCCCGTATGAGAACTGACCATTATTTTTTTCTACTTATTAGAAACAAGGTCTTTATAGGTGTTTAAAGTAGAATAATGGCACATATCTCCAAAATGCTGCAGTAAAATTCTTTGATATGAGGTGTGCATACTGTATGGGACGTCCCTTGTGAGAACTGACCATTATTTTTTTCTACTTATTAAAAATGAGGTCTTTATAGGCCTATGAAGTAGTAAAATGGCACATATCTCCAAAATGCTGCAGTAAAATGCTTTGATATGAGGTGTGCATACTGTCTGGGACGTCCCGTATGAGAACTGACCATTATTATTTTATACTTATTAAAAATGAGGTCTTTATAGGCCTATGAAGTAGTAAAATGGCACATATCTCCAAAATGCTGCAGTAAAATGCTTTGATATGAGGTGTGCATACTGTCTGGGACGTCCCGTATGAGAACTGACCATTATTATTTTATACTTATTAAAAATGAGGTCTTTATAGGCCTATGAAGTAGTAAAATGGGACATATCTCCAAAATGCTGCAGTAAAATGCTTTGATATGAGGTGTGCATACTGTATGGGACGTCCCTTATAAGAACTGACCATTATTTTTTTCTACTTATTAAAAATGAGATTTTTATAGGTGTTTAAAGTAGGATAATGGCATATATCTCCAAAATGCTGCAGTAAAATGCTTTGATATGAGGTGTGCATACTGTATGGGACGTCCTGTATGAGAACTGACCATTATTTTTTTCTACTTATAAGAATTGAGGTCTTTATAGGTCTCTGAAGTAGTAAAATGTGACATTTTTCCAAAATCCTTCAGTAAAATGCTTTGATATGAGGTGTGTATACTGTACGGGACTGACCTATAGAAACTGACCATTAATTTCTTCTACTTATTAGAAATTAGGTTTTTATTGGTGTTTAAAGTAAAATAATGGCATATACCTCCAAAATGCTTTAGTAAAATTGTTTCAAACGAGGTGTGCACACTGTATGGGACATTGAATTCAAGACAAACTGTCATTTTAATACTGTAAAAAAAGAAAAAAAGAGGCATTTAGAAACAGTGTATACTTTATTTGATCTGCTTTTTGCAAATAATTATGCTGTAAACCATGTCTTGAGGTGTTACCTGTAAAGAAAAAAACAACACAGATTTTATAGATAAAAGAAAGAAAGAGAAAGAAGATAGATAGAAAGAAAGAAGATAGATAGAAAGAAAAAAGAAAGAAGATAGAAAGAAAGATAGATAGATAGAAAGAATGAATGAAAGAAAGAAAGAAAGAAAGAAAGAAAGAAAGAAACAAACAAACAAAGAAACAAAGAAAGAAAAAAGAAAGAAAGAAAGAAAAAAGACAGAAAGAAAAAAGACAGAAAGAAAAAAGAAAGAACGAAAGAAGATAGAAAGAAGAAAAAAAGAAAAAAGAAAGAAATAAGATAGATAGAAAGAAAAAGAATGAAAGAAAGAAAAATAAAAAGGAAAGAAAGAAAAAAGAAAGAAAAATGAAAGAAAAAGAAAGATAGATAGAAAGAAATAAGATAGAAAGAAAGAAATAAGATAGAAAGAAAGAAAGAAAGAAAGAAAGAAAAAGAAAGATAGATAGAAAGAAAGAAAGAAAGAAAGAAAGAAAGAAAGAAAGAAAGAAAAAAGAAAAAGAAAGATAGATAGAAAGAAAGAAAGAAAGAAAGAAAAAAGATAGAAAGAAAGAAAGAAAGAAAGAAAAAAGAAAAAAAGAAAGAAGATAGAAAGAAAAAAGAAAGAAAGAAAAGAAAGAAAAAGATAGATAGAAAGAAAAGAAAAAAGAAAGATAGATAGAAAGAAAGAAAAAAGAAAGATATATAGAAAGAACAAAAAAGAAAAAAGAAAGATAGGAAGAAGAAAAGAAAGAAAAAAGAAAGATAGATGGAAAGAAAAAAGAAAAGATAGATAGAAAGAAAAAAAGAAAGAAAGAAAAAAGAAAGATAGATAGAAAGAAAAAAAAAGAAAAAAGAAAAAATAAAAAGGAAAGAAATAAAGAAAAAAGAAAGAAAAATTAAAGAAAAAGAAAGATAGATAGAAAGAAAGAAGATAGAAAGAAAGAAAGAAAGAAAAAGAAAGAAAGAAAGAAAGAAAAGAAAGATAGATAGAAAGAAAGAAAGAAAGAAAGAAAGAAAAAAGATAGAAAGAAAGAAAGAAAGATAGAAAAAAGAAAGAAGATAGAAAGAAAGAAAGAAAAAGAAAGAAAGAAAGAAAGAAAGTAAGAAAGAAAGAAGATAGATAGAAAAAAGAAAAGAAAGAAAAGAAAGAAAAGAGAAAGATAGATAGAAAGAAAGAAAAAAGAAAGATATATAGAAAGAACAAAAAAGAAAAAAGAAAGATAGGAAGAAGAAAAGAAAGAAAAAGAAAGATAGATGGAAAGAAAAAAGAAAAGATAGATAGAAAGAAAAAAAGAAAGAAAAAAGAAAGATAGATAGAAAGAACAAAAAAGAAAAAAGAAAGATAGAAAGATAGAAAAAAGAAAGAAAAAAGAAAAAAAGAAAAAAGAAAAAAAGAAAAAAGAAAAAAGAAAAAAAGAAAAAAGAAAGAAAAAAGATAGATAGATAGATAGATAGATAGATAGATAGATAGAACTGGGCAACTCAAGCGCCATGAAAGCGCGTTCTCTCTGCTGTTACTGAAATTACCGTATTCATAGTAATAGGCGCACACTCTTTTTTTTTTTGGCGGCTGGCTTGACCGTTTCAAACTGCGGCTGGCTTGACCGCGGTCATTTTAGGGAGTTGTGACGCGTGTAAAGTGACGAGGCAGTTTCATAAACAGCCGCTAAATTAAGACTGTTTAACAACTAGAGTGACCAACTATCAGTAACTTAGGGATAACCAGTCTTACTTTTCAGACTCAAATGAGACCAATCTACCTTTTTATGAACTTAAATGTTATGATCAGTCTTGAAGAAGAAACTAGACTGACTGTAAAACTAGTTCAGTTTCTTCATCTGGCGACAGGGGTTATAATCATATCGAGATCTATGATTCTGCTTTAGTTGAGACTCATTTATGGATTCTTTACTGAAAATAACAAAAGTGTAAATAGCCACCTTCATTTATTTAGCGCTTTTACTATGGGGTTAGATTTTGGTCTCAATTCTGTGCGCGCAAGATCACATTTTGAGGGATTTCACACGCGCGTGAACTGAGTTTTGCGGAGAAATGTTCGTCTCGCAGATAAGAAAATATTTCAAGCGAACGAAAACCAATTTTGCATTTAAAATAAGTGTTTGGATGTGCGCAGGCGTTCTCTTGCGCATGTGCGAGTCTCAGTTTCTCACACCTGGGGCCTCATTTATAACCGTTGCGTACGCACAAAACAGGCCCTGAAAGATGCGTACGCTACTTCCGACGCATAAGTTGTGATTTATAAAAACAAACTTGACGGGAAAATTTGCGCACCTGCACGCAAACTCTGACCCATGCGTACGAACGTTTTGGAGACGGAGCAGTTTGGCGACACTGATGGTGAGCTGGAGTTAAATGTATTTTGGTCCAGAAAATCTAAAGAAAATTATACAAAAACATGAAAGATAATACAAATATAATTTGACTCACCAAGCCTATTACTAGAAGCAAATATCCATCCCTTCTTAAATGTCCGCGCCAGCGTTGGGCCGTTAGTGAAACTGACGCATATATTGGCTATCTAACGGCATGATGAAGTAAAACCGTAAATCTTCATTATCAGTCCTAATCATAAATACAGTGCATGTTCACAATAACAGTTTAAATAAATAAAATAATGATTTAAACTATGTTTTACTTTGTTTTACGCCATTCTCGTTAATGGAGTTATGGGCTACATTTAAACTAGCCTACATGAAATCATAGGATACTGAGAAGTTACAACATTTTTATATATTCAATAAATATGAATATTTGTTGTGGATGCAATGCTTTTCAACACTTTTCCTCTAGCATGCTGTGTTTTAATGTTTTAACTACAGAGATAATTTGCTTATCATGATAATAGCAGATTGAGAAAATATTTTCGTGCAAATAATGCACAACAAGGTCTATCGGTTTCCATTCAAAATATAAATCAATTAAAAATACTATTTGGCCAGTGAAAAAGATTGAGAAAAACTTTCTCTGAAATGTATTTTACACTATTTGATTTATTTATTCAAAAACAAGTCAAGGATAGGCTACTAAATGATTTTTATTAATGTAATGTGACGGCACATCCATATTTCATATTTTCCTATTGTCTTGTACCGTTAAACATGTCATCACGTGGATGAATAATCATATGCAAATGATATGCAGATGAGGATATGCATAGTAAAACGAGGCGTTATAAGCTCCATATATGTGATGCGATCTGGGAAAACCCACCACATGGTGAAATTTGAACTTTTCCAGGTTTTGATATCATGTGAAAGCTGGAATCAAGCCCTTTCCAAATCTGTTTTTATTTTTTTCATAGCTTGTTGGTAGCAAAAGTTATGTTCATCTGAAGTCGGCCGATAGCTATGATTTTCAGAAATGGAATTTTGAGAAAAACAGGTTTAAATAACTGTCACCATACTGCTAGCGGAACGCTTGGCACTCTTTTTTATTGCCTTTTTCTTCATATCATACATTTTAGTAATCATCATAAATTATATATCATTTGAAAGCTTACAAACTCAAAATTCATACTGTGAAAACCGTTTTGGAATTGGACATTGTGTTACCATGGAAACGGGATTGTAAATTCTTTTAGCATTTCCTCTCCTATTGGGCAGTGTCAGTTTTCATATTACAAAATGTATCTTAACTACGTTATAATCAAAACCTTTTCTGATCTTGACAAAACACATATGACATCATTTAGGGCACTGACATCCCCAGGATTTAGCAGATTGAGGCGAGCAAGATCATTTAAGTGAGCAGCTATTTCAGACTCCGTTGTTCTCTTCTTCTCCTCCATCTCGAAAATATAATTATAAAACTGCGTGCCGTTAGTTTAAACAGGATTGGCGCAAAAAGCGCACTGATACACATTCACTTCACATTCACACATGTTATGTGGTTTATTTTATAAGTAAACTATCTTTGTAATGTTAAGAGACGGAGGTGCTAAAAATAGGTGCGATTTTTTTTCCCCACCTCTGCCGGGTGCTAGAATGGTCGCATTATCTCATGCTTAGAGAAAGTATTTTCATCTTGACACTATAATCGCTATTTTTTTGCCTTAAACAAGGGGATTTTGCCAAGATACTTTCAGAGATAAGAGACAAGATGTTATAGAATAATAATTTAATGAAAAAAAATTTTTGAAAAAAAAAACACTTTCAAACTATTTTGTGATCTTACTGAAAACGGCCCAGCGCGACATCCGACGGGTTTTCCCAGATCGCATCACATATGGTTATTTCGGGGAGGAGACGCTTGTGCGCACAATCTTCCGCTGACTGGGATTTATAAAGTGAATTCTGCGCAGGTTCTGGCGTACGCACGGTTTTATAAGTCTGAATATTTTTTTGCGTACGCCATTTTTGGCTTTTCGGCGTACGTACACTTTTAGTAAGAATCCTACGCACAGTTTTATAAATGAGGCCCCAGCCCTGAGCGCTCTCTAAGCGCACAACATGACATCATGACTTTGCGTAAACATACACGCCACTTTCAAATCAAGTGGCGTGTTATCTATACGCATTTTCAGCTATCCGCGTGTATGTCCACGCCGCGTGTATGTCTACGCTGCGTGTATGTCCACGCCGCGTGTATGTGTACGCCGTTAAATTTCCGAGCGAAACTAAGCTAAATGAATATCTACATCTGGGGAGCGATATTTTTTTTCCTAGGATGGTAGGGGAAGAGTCATAAATGCTAATAACCCAAGTGACGGGTAGGTTTAGGGACGTCGTTGGGGTAGGTCATATATTTATATATAGTAATGTAACGTTAAGTCAATGGCGTTGATAAACACGCTGAAAAGCGATTATGCGTGTTGATAGCACGGCAAAAATGGAAATACGAATTGGCGTGTCATACATACGCTATTTCATGAGATCAGTCTGAAGCGCAGACGCCTCGCTTGCTCAACACAACACAGCCTTACTATAGGCCATAATCCCAGCCAATCAGAGACGAGCCTGCTAAATATGAAGGTGTTTTTGGTGCAAATCAGCTGAACGCCTGTGACAGTGAAATGTGTAGTTGTAGAGAATAGCCACACATGTGTATCAGTACATTTGAAGTCACAGAGAGAAATGTTTTAAGAGTTACAAACTTGTAGACTTTTTTTCTCTTCCACAAACACAACACAACAGTTTCACCTTCTCTAATTCTTCATTGCAGGTGCACAGATCCTATTCTACAAATCACAAATTAAGAAACTCGTACGCTCACATTTTTGCTACAGTTGCTGCAGTGAATATGGTGCAAAACGCATTCACACACCCGCATCAAAACATGTGAAGTCACGGAGAAATTTTGCTCATCCGCAAATCCGTATGTGAGTTCATCCAGTGAGAGTTGCACACTTGTAGAATATTTCCTCACAAATGTCTTGTATATTTTTTCTAGCACAAGTACATAACTACATGTAACGGGACTGTAAGTCTCGCCTCGTAGGGGACAATTAAAACGTTACCCTGGAAGACTTTAAAGTGAAAGGATCTTAGTCCCCGCTCCAGTGCTTTGAGCCTCAATATGCACGTTATGTGTATATGTGTTATCTTACACTATTTTACGATATATACTACAGGAATAGGTAGTGTAGGCTTCAGGTGAGTATGTCAATACGGTGGCTTCTTGAAGTGCATGTGGTGAAAAATACATTTAAATTCACATCCCCACCCACCTAATCCTAATAGTGTAAGTGAGACCCCCCCCAAGGTAAGTTCAAAAATAACTGTCAAATGTCTGAATTTTAACAATTAGTAATTTATTTTCCTTCCCTTAGTAAATTATATTTCTGCTGAAAGGATCTGTTTATAATAAAATAACAAAAAGTAACAAAAAATAAATAAACAAGTTTGAGATTTCTTGTTTTCTTGAAAGACCTTCAAATGGTTAACACTTTCAAAACAAACCTCTTTTAACACCTCAAAAGTGTATCCCCAAAATTAATGTCAGTATTAGGGCACAAACTTGTTAACAAACAACACTGGATGTGGATGACTCTTATAGTTCAATCCAAATAACTCATTCCAAATAGATAACCTTGAATTTGCTTAAACGATTCTTATAAATCAATTTATAATTCAATTCCCAATCGACTTGGTTCACTGATATGGAGTTCGGTTCACTCCATATCAGGGCTCTACAGTGCGACCATTTTGCTCGCATATGCCCCTAAAAATCGATACGTGCGAACCGGAAAAATTATTTACGAGCACAATGTGCGAGTAACTAACCTATCGAAAACGAGACGATAACTAACCTAAATAAAAACTAGTTTTGAATGACAAAAACTATGCCGAAAATCTATTGACATTATTGTCAACGAATAAAAACTAGAAAAAAATGTTAGATGGTAACGATTTGGGAAGCGATCCAGTCAGAATGATGTCCTGCGTTTGTGGTAGATGCGCATATTTGTACTGTAACCTGATCTACCCAGCGGCGCGCTGCATGTCTCATAAAACGTTAAAAAATGTAAACGTCTGGGAGAATGAGTAGAGCAGACATATAGATCTGAATAAGAGTGACGACGCAAAAGAAAGAGCTCTATTTGGTTCGGTTTTCTGTGCGCGCGCTCACACACACCCGACCCAAAGCGTGCAGCCATACACACACACACATGACATATACAGCGCACAAGGACTGAATTTGAGCCGTCTTTCGTGTCTGAATGGACAAATACACAACATTATGTCGAAATGTCCGTTTTGGAGAGTATTCACGTAAACTAGGTTGGTTATGTCTTAAACAGTTGTGAGTGTATCAGATGTGCATCAGTGCAATTGGATCCGCATGTCATTGGACATGATCCGATGTCTTAAAGTGACAGTGGGTAATAAACCTAATGCGGTCTGTGTCCTTAATATTGAACAAGCAAGAAAAGAAAAAGAGAAAAGCATTCACTGCTCGTTAATAGCTTTAATAAGGATTCATTATATTTAATTCATACAAATGAATATGTCTGCTGCTTGAATGATGTATGCAAGTAGTTATAAAGAATGCATATATCATTCATTGAAAAAAAGACGTCTACTTTAGGAAAAGTGGTTTTATTCAATTTTAAGATATTTTTTAAGTCACAGTTAAATCTGTATCTGTATTGCATGTTCCAACTTTAAAATCATTCATATTAACAGTTTTATAGATGTTTTCTCCAGGAGTATGGGTTTGGAAATTTGAGAGAAATTCTAAATTAATGCATTACAATTGAACTAAACCCATTATATTTTAGTCATCTGAATTGTTTTAGTTTTAGTTTACAATAAGATTTTAGTCAACTAAATCTACAGTAGATACTAATACTAGTAAATACTAATACACTTATTTAAAACTAGTTTGTCCTCCATGTTGTGTAAAGATGCACAGGTGTGCCGATGTGCTCAGCCTCCTCCTGAGAGCAACACTTTCCCCTTGTTCTGTTTTACTATAGTGATTGTAAAGTGTGATTCTGCATCAGATCGACGGTTTCACACCATAGTTGAACACAAAGAGAAGGAGCACACACATAGTGTATATATATATATATATATATATATATATATATAATAGTTTGTTAAACTCTGTTACTTGAACATTTTTCACTACGCTCCAAAATTTCTTTGTGTGCTCCTAAATTTTTTCATTTAGGAGCACATGTGCTCCTTGGGAAAAACCTTAGCGTAGAACCCTGCATATCAAGGTTCAAGGTAGTTTTATTTGTCATTACAATAACAGGTTATGTAATGAAATGCTTAGATCCCACCCCCCAACATTGCCTATAAAAACATCCTATCACATCCACATAAATAGATAAATATACTAACAGTAAGATAAATATAATAGCCATAAATACATACAAATAATATGCTAAAGTCCAGTTAGCTAAGTAGCAATTGTAAAATAAAAAGACAGTATAAAAGACTGTCTATGTTTGGTGCAGAATGAAGGAAGTGCATTACGAGTTATATAATCTAACGATTAGGGGGAAGAAGCTGTCCCTGAACATGTTGGTCTTGGTCTGGATACGTCTGAGCCTCCTGCCCGATGGCAGCTTGCTGAACAATCGATGGCCCGGGTGACTAGGATCAGAAATTATCCTTTTTGTTCTCCTCCTGCACCTCTCGTTGTGAAGATCCTGCATGGATGGCAGGTCAGACCCTGTTATGCGCTCTGCTGTTTTAATAACCCTCTGTAATGCCTTACGATCGTGGGAGGTACAGCTGCCGTGCCATGCGGTGACACATCCGGTCAGAATACTCTCAATAGTACATCTGTAAAAATTGGACAGTACTCTTGCGTCCATACCGAATCTACTCAGCCGTCGGAGGAAAAAGAGCCGTTTTCTGGCCTCCTTAACCACCATATTAGAGTGGATGGACCAAGTAAGGTCATCACTAATGTTAACCCCAAGGAACTTTATATTATTGACTCTCTCAACTACAGACTCATTGATGAAAATGGGAGCATGTCCTCCTCGCCGCTTCCTCCTGAAGTCCACAATTATCTCTTTTGTCTTACTGATGTTGAGTTGCAGTTTGTTCTCCTGACACCAGAGAGACAATGATCGTATTTCGTCTCTATAGGCCGACTCGTCATCATCAGAGATCAGGCCTATAACAGTGGTATCATCTGCATACTTAACAATGGTGTTGGATGAGTGTGTAGCTACACAGAGTACAGGAGGGGACTCAGCACACAGCCCTGGGGGGAGCCAGTGCTGAGGATAAGTGGGGTAGAAGTTATGTTGCCCATCCGCACCACCTGAGATCTACCCGTCAGAAAGTCCAAGATCCATCCGCACAGAGCGGCGTCAAGACCCAGTTCCCTGAGCTTCACCGCAAGCTTAAGAGGCACAATGGTATTGAATGCTGCGCTGTAATCTATGAACAGCATTCTCACATACGTGTTCTTTTTGTCTAGGTGGGAGAGAGCAGAGTGAAGTGACAGAGAGATGGCATCCTCTGTAGATCTATTAGGTCTATAGGCAAACTGGTACTGGTCCAGAGTCGCAGGCATAGTCAATAATGTGAGCTTTGATTAACTGCTCGAAGCACTTCACGATGATCGACGTTAGTGCTACCGGGCGGTAATCATTCAAGCAAAGTACCTTGGACTTTTTAGGAACAGGGACAATGATAGATTTTTTAAAACAGATGGGGACCACTGACTGGAGTAGCGAAAGATTGAATATATCAGTAAATACATCAGCCAGTTGGTCAGCGCATACTTTAAGAGCGTGTCCAGGAATATTGTCCGGTCCAGCAGCTTTACGAATATTAATCCTTTTAAGTTGTTTACATACATCTGCCCTATTTACTTGAAGGGGGCACCCGCCCTGTTCCCATTCAGTGACCGTGCCATCAATGTTGGTTTCAAACCGTGAGAAAAAGATGTTGGCTGCGTTCCAAACCGCATACTTCCCTACTATTTACTATGGGAAAAAGAGTAGGCAAGCGAAAAAGTATGTATGAATCCAAAAGAGTAGGCGAGAATTACCTGGGTGACGTACTAATTATCGCGAGATTCGGACTTAAGTGCGTTCGAATATGCCTACTTTCCTACTATATAGTAGGCGAAAACAGTACGTGAAGGAAGCAGTACGTTCGAAACATCAGTATTCATAAAAGAGTAGGCGAGAAGTTCCCGGATGGCTTACTACTTCCGGCCCAATTTTTGAGTGCTATCCGATGGGTACTCATGATACTCATCTATCCCAGGAGGCCACGCGAGAGCATACGTCATTACAAACATCACGGAGATCAGCGACGCGGGGGTTTTCAAAGGTGAGTAAACACGGTTCCTTGTGTTTAAATCGTATGTGTTAAACTAAACGTTTTAACTGTTCAAGGTGTAAAGGAGTTAGACAGTATAGTATAGTTGTGATTTTGCTGTAAAGACATGTTTTATTATGTATAGCTAACTAACAGGGGAGCTCCAGTCACGTAACGGTACGTCTCTAAAGGGGATTTACATAACCATATACATCTTAAACACGCTTATATAAAATGTCTATTTACATCTGTACGGGAAATATTGTATAAGTAGGCTATTGCAGATGAGCAAATCACAACATGGAAAAGACATCTGAGTGATGAATGTGCGCTATTATGCAGGATAATTCACTGTTGTCAACACTGTTTACATTAGACACATGTGCTGTAAATAATTTATTGATTTTTTTTTTCAAATGCATTGTAGAATTTGTGAATGTTATTTTTCTAATATTGTTGTCGATATTGCTTAAATGCTTATTTGTGCTTTGTTTAAAAAGAAGAGTGTTATGTCCATTTATTAAATTATTTTCGCTTGGCATACCAGTGTGATGACGTCATCGCGGCTTAGTAGCGCGCGCGCCCGTGATGTGCTTCATTCAAGAGTAAAAACGACGACCAGGAAGCCATCACTGAAGCACTCGTTTTATTTATTCTTTTATCTTTTTATACTTCTTTTCAGGGGTATTACATGAGCACTGAGGATGAGGAGCCCAGATCTGAATCCTGGAAACGGTGCCATGGATGAGTCCCTCCATCACTCCATCTGCCCTTATGAGTCCCTCCATCACTCCATCTGCCCTTATGAGTCCCTCCATCACTCCATCTGCCCTTATGAGTCCCTCCATCACTCCATCTTGCCCTTATGAGTCCCTCCATCACTCCATCTGCCCTTATGAGTCCCTCCATCACTCCATCTGCCCTTATGAGTCCCTCCATCACTCCATCTGCCCTTATGAGTCCCTCCATCACTCCATCTGCCCTTATGAGTCCCTCCATCACTCCATCTGCCCTTATGAGACCCTCCATCCCTCCATCTGCCCTTATGAGTCCCTCCATCACTCCATCTGCCCTCATGAGACCCTCCATCACTCCATCTGCCCTTATGAGTCCCTCCATCACTCCATCTGTCCTTATGAGACCCTCCATCACTCCATCTGCCCTTATGAGTCCCTCCATCACTCCATCTGCCCTTATGAGACCCTCCATCCCTCCATCTGCCCTTATGAGTCCCTCCATCACTCCATCTGCCCTTATGAGTCCCTCCATCACTCCACCTGACCTTATGAGTCCCTCCATCACTCCACCTGACCTTATGAGTCCCTCCATCACTCCATCTGCCCTTATGAGTCCCTCCATCACTCCATCTGCCCTTATGAGACCCTCCATCCCTCCATCTGCCCTTATGAGTCCCTCCATCACTCCATCTGCCCTTATGAGTCCCTCCATCACTCCATCTGCCCTTATGAGTCCCTCCATCACTCCATCTGCCCTTATGAGACCCTCCATCCCTCCATCTGCCCTTATGAGTCCCTCCATCACTCCATATGCCCTCATGAGACCCTCCATCACTCCATCTGCCCTTATGAGTCCCTCCATCACTCCATCTGCCCTCATGAGACCCTCCATCACTCCATCTGCCCTCATGAGACCCTCCATCCCTCCATCTGCCCTTATGAGTCCCTCCATCACTCCATCTGCCCTTATGAGTCCCTCCATCACTCCATCTTGCCCTTATGAGTCCCTCCATCACTCCATCTGCCCTTATGAGTCCCTCCATCACTCCATCTGCCCTTATGAGACCCTCCATCCCTCCATCTGCCCTTATGAGTCCCTCCATCACTCCATCTGCCCTCATGAGACCCTCCATCACTCCATCTGCCCTTATGAGTCCCTCCATCACTCCATCTGCCCTCATGAGACCCTCCATCACTCCACCTGCCCTTATGAGTCCCTCCATCACTCCGTCTGCCCTTATGAGTCCCTCCATCACTCCATCTGCCCTTATGAGTCCCTCCATCACTCCATCTGCCCTTATGAGTCCCTCCATCACTCCATCTGCCCTTATGAGTCCCTCCATCACTCCATCTGCCCTTATGAGTCCCTCCATCACTCCATCTGCCCTTATGAGTCTCTTCATCACTCCACCTGCCCTTATGAGTCCCTCCATCACTCCATCTGCCCTTATGAGTCCCTCCATCACTCCATCTTGCCCTTATGAGTCCCTCCATCACTCCATCTGCCCTTATGAGTCCCTCCATCACTCCATCTGCCCTTATGAGACCCTCCATCCCTCCATCTGCCCTTATGAGTCCCTCCATCACTCCATCTGCCCTCATGAGACCCTCCATCACTCCATCTGCCCTTATGAGTCCCTCCATCACTCCATCTGCCCTCATGAGACCCTCCATCACTCCACCTGCCCTTATGAGTCCCTCCATCACTCCGTCTGCCCTTATGAGTCCCTCCATCACTCCATCTGCCCTTATGAGTCCCTCCATCACTCCATCTGCCCTTATGAGTCCCTCCATCACTCCATCTGCCCTTATGAGTCCCTCCATCACTCCACCTGCCCTTATGAGTCCCTCCATCACTCCATCTGCCCTTATGAGTCTCTTCATCACTCCACCTGCCCTTATGAGTCCCTCCATCACTCCATCTGCCCTTATGAGTCCCTCCATCACTCCATCTGCCCTTATGAGTCCCTCCATCACTCCATCTGCCCTTATGAGTCTCTTCATCACTCCACCTGCCCTTATGAGTCCCTCCATCACTCCATCTGCCCTCATGAGACCCTCCATCACTCCATCTGCCCTTATGAGACCCTCCATCCCTCCATCTGCCCTTATGAGTCCCTTCATCACTCCATCTGCCCTTACTGCAGATTGTGAAGTGCAGCAACAAGCTCCGGTGTTGTGCCGAATTTCGACCCCCGCCAAATTATTACCCCCCTAGCATTGGTAGGTTTAGGATTAGTTGTGGGGGAGGGGTTAGGATTAGGGGTGGGGTTAGGATTAGTTGTGGGGGTGGGGTTAGGATTAGGGGTGGGGTTAGGATTAGGCAATCAGGTACTGACTTCAACGAGGGGGGTGATAATTTGGCAATATGATTATCACCTAATTTATTTATTCACACTTAATGGCAATTTGATAATATACCTAACTTTGATGCGATGACTTGTGACGACAAAATAAACTTCTGAGACAGGACAGTGAGATGTCGTAAGGATGGCAGGGTAATAAACAAAAAAAACACAAGAAAAGTTTCAGTGCGGCCCAGGAAAAAACTCTGGAACAAAATGGGGCAGCTCAGCTCGCACGCGGCATAGACTGGAAGGTCTAAATCACAAAAAAAAGTGTCTTTCAAAAACAAATCGTGATCATGGACAATCGTCAGTCTCTTGAAAACAGAAAAACTCAGCAAAAAATAAAAGAATCACTCCTTCAAAACCGATCGTTCTGCTCACATGCGCATTCTCGCGCACTAACAAGTGCACTTAAATAACTCACAGAAGAAAATCAATGTCTCTCGCTCCAACCCAGTTCACGGATGACACCGGAAAAAAACAGTAGGACTCTCAAAAATGCTTTCAGTTGAAATAACGCCCAAATACAGCAGTGTTCTGAATGAAACTCACGGCTCCAGCAACTCTCTCTCATGCTCTCAGCCGGCCTCCAACACTGTTCTCTGTTCAATGAGGCAATCAACCGAACTTCTGCTTTAACAGCGTCTCCAGTTTCGCACAATATTAAACTCACTTAACTGAATCTGACCGTGCACCACTGTCTTACATTACAGCTTCAGCGTAAAAAATGTCGACTTCTCGTACAACGATCATGGCGTGTCTGCCTCGTAACCCTGCTCACTCTTCTTCTTCCCAGACGTCTTTGCATCTCCCGCGGAGAAAGAAAAACCTGTCAAAATAAAAGTCCCCAAAGAGAAAAATACCTCTGTTACATACAGCTGCTTGAATCTGCTATAATAACTCTGTAACTCGGCTCCTCAGCGAAAGCAACTGGTGTGTGCATCCACTTCTGTATTTATACCCGCACCGCGGCCGGAGTGTGTGATGCCAGTCACGCCAATTCCATTGGCTCGTTTCAATAGTACTGGAAGATGATTGGCTCCCTGGTGTGATCCCGATCACGGTGAATAAAAATACATACAAATTTTAATAACTTCAGTTAAATAATAGTAATCATCTTGGATAAGTTTCTTAAATTTGCATTTTATCAGCATTAAAATTTTGCGATCAGGGGTTTATATGACGTCACCGCAGACTTCAGCTTCTCATCACATCTTCCAGACCTGCCAACCTGAACGCATCTTGACCTCAAAGTACGCTGGTACGATTAGTGACTCTAAACTACGCATAAACCTGGTGACGCCTCTGTTCATGCGCAGTCCTCAAATCAAGCAACAGCAAAAGAAGAAGAGTTCGACCAATCATAGCGCTGGGTTCATTCCCCACATAGCAAGCGAGGATGATTGACAGATGCGTGAAGCCTATCATTAAAAATAGACTGAAAATCGACAGTGAAAATGCTTAGTGAAGTGCAAGTGAAATTTTGGATTTGGGTCGAATTCAAAACTAGAATTATGAAGATAAGCATGTGTTTGTGTGTCTTGCATTCTCAAAAAATAATGACAAAAATATATGACAACCCTTTTAAAATTTTGCATTCAAGAAAAGTAGATTTTGCGGTAAGTCACACTTACAAAAAAAATCTGAAATTGGAATCGGTCCATCTCTAGAAATTATATATATAGTTATGTATTTGTTCTCTGTGTTTCCATATGCAGGTCTGAAGTTTCAGTTTCTCGTTATGGGGAACAGAGAGAGCAGAGAGAGATCTTCATCTGCAGAACCCAGCTGTGTGTCTATGAAGAGTGACGCATCCATGGGTCGTCCTCCTGAATTCAGTGATGAAGCAGTGACCTCTGACCCCAGGTGAGATATAATCCAGTATTAGAGACATCAGAGTGACTCATAATAAATGAAACGGCAGGCAGAACTAAAGTTAGCAAAATGTAATTAAGCAATAAGGTACGAGAGGCTGTGCTGTATCGTGAATAAGTAACGGCTGGAGGGCGTTGTTAGGCAAGACGATACAGCACTTGCCTCGAGTACCTTATTGCTTTTATAAAACGGTTACCACATAATAAAAATATTAAAGTTAAAAAAATATGTATTAGTGCAACTTTCATGAAGTAAAATCACTAAAAGTCGTCCTTCCGCTAGAAAAAAAAAAGTCGGTGAAAAATGATACGGTGGCTGAGAGAGCTCATGCGCTGCAACTGAAGAGAACACATGCAAATAGAAAAAAACACCAGCAAATTAAGAAAATATCTTCATCAGTTTCACAACACACGTGAAATACTCACAGTAGTATATCATTATAGCTATATTTCAGTCGTGTTATATATCTCAAGCCTCATGTGTGGTCTTTTTCACCATCTCTGATTCCCTCTTTTTGATTTCTCTTTCCAAATTAGCCAGATCATTAATATTATTTTTTTAAATATATGATATATATTGCACTGAATTCACGCAGAGAGATGAGTTTGGTTTTTATTTCTGATTACACCACAAATCTGTGGACAAACATTCAGTGATGGAAAATGAACTTTGATCTCAATGTCCAGATATAAGAAACGCATTGTCTAACAGAATCTCTGGTGTCAGATTGAGGATGAGGATTTGGTTTCTTCCTCATTTCTTAAACCTGTTAGTGAGTTTGTTCCTGGTCTCTCATCTTTAGCTGCTCGCTGGAGGATTAAAACACTGTTTTACTCTTATCGGTGTTTTCTGCTCTTCTGTTTTCGTGAAGCTGCTTTGTGTGTTTACTCTCTCATCTTTAGCTGCTCGCTGGAGGATTAAAACACTGTTTTACTCTTATCGGTGTTTTCTGCTCTTCTGTTTTTGTGAAGCTGCTTTGTGTGTTTACTCTGTTGTTGTTGTTATTCCAGCAGAGTTGATGGAGAGCGAAGCATCTCTCGAGGAGCCGCCTCAGTCTTCTGTCTGAACAACACTTTCACCACCGTTACGCCGTCCCTCAATAGACATGATCAACCAGTGAATGATGAACTACAGAGAGTCAAAGACCGACACAAAACCAGCATGAAGAACAAGTATGAGAGATTATTTGAGGGCCTGAAACTCCAAGAGAATGAAACCCTCCTGAACAGGATCTACACACAGCTCTACATCATAGAGGGAGAGAGAGAAGGAGTGAATGAAGAACATGAGGTTTTACAGATGGAGAAATCAGCCCGAACACAACACTCACAAGACACTCCAATCTACTGCAATGACATCTTTAAAGCCTCTCCTGAACCAGGACGCCAGGAGAAAGAGCAGATCAAGACTGTTCTTACTAAAGGCATCGCTGGAATCGGGAAAACCGTCTCTGTGCAGAAGTTCATTCTGGACTGGGCCGAGGGGAAAGACAATCAGGATGTAGATTTCATGTTTGTGCTTCCATTTCGAGAGCTGAACTTGATCCGAGATCATCAGTGCAGTCTTCACACACTTCTGCTGGACTTTCATCCTGAACTTCAAGATCTGGACTCAAAGATGTATGAGGAGAGTAAAGTTGTGTTGATCTTTGATGGTCTGGATGAAAGCAGAATCACACTGATGTTTTCAGACGCTCAGGAAGTTTCTGATGTGACTGAGACTTCATCAGTGGGTGTGTTGATGTCAAAGCTCATGAAAGGAGATCTGCTTCCCTCGGCTCTCATCTGGATCACCTCCAGACCAGCAGCAGCCAATCAGATCCCCTCCAAATACATCCACCACCTGACAGAGATTCAGGGATTCAATGATTCTCAGAAGGAGGAATATTTCAGGAAGAGAATCAGTGACGAGCATCAAGCCATCAGAATCATCTCACACATCAGAAGAGCCAGAAGCCTCCACATCATGTGCCACATACCCGTCTTCTTCTGGATCTCCTCCACTGTGCTTCAGAAGCTCCTGGAAGAAGGTCTGAGTGCAGAAATCCCTCAAACTCTGACTGAGATGTACATCCACTTCCTGCTGATTCAGATCCACATGAGGAACCAGAAGTATGAAGAGAGAGATCCAGAGAAACTCCTGCGGTCCAACAGAGAAGTGATTGTGAAACTTGCTGGAGTGGCTTTCCATCAGCTGATGAAGGGCAATGTGATGTTCTACGAGGAGGACCTGAGAGAGAGCGGCATAGACGTCACTGACGCCTCAGTGCATTCTGGGATCTTTAAGGAGGAATCTGTGATTCATCAGAGGAAAGTCTACAGCTTCATTCATCTGAGCGTCCAGGAGTTTCTCGCTGCTTTCTATGTGTTTTACTCACATTTGATGAAGAACAAGAAACGACTGCAGCTTCTGGATGAAAAATATTATTTTGATTCTGACCTTAAATATGATTTTGACCGTTTTTATGGATATAATAAGCACACATCTGATGAAGACTCTCTGCTTTATCTACTAACATCAGCAGTAGATAAAACCCTCAGGAGTGAGAATGGACGGCTGGATCTGTTCCTGCGGTTCCTGATGGGCGTCTCACTGGAGTCCAATCAGAGACTCTTACAGGATCTACTGACACACACACAGAACAGCTCACTGACAATCAGAGAAACCACACAGTTCATTCAGCAGAAGATCAAAGATGAGGATGATATTAATCCTCTCTCACCTGATCAATCCATCAATCTGTTCCTCTGTCTGCTGGAAGTGAAAGATCAGACTCTGTCCAGAGAGATTCAGGAGTTTGTGAAATCAGACAAACACTCAGAGGAGAAACTCTCTCCGTCTCACTGCTCAACAATCTCCTACATGCTTCAGATCTCAGAGGCGCTGGATGAGCTGAACATCATGAAGTACAACACATCAGCTGAGGGCAGAAGAAGACTGGTACCAGCTGTGATCAACTGCAGAAAAGCTCTGTGAGTGTTCATTATTAAAGCCCTTCTGTAGCCAATCATTTATCCCTTATAACTCATCTTTGATCAACAAAATTACATATTTAAATGTGTTTTCCTGTGAAAAAAAACTCTTCATCTCTTAAAATAACTTGAATGCAACTCTACACCATTGCTTCATTTAGTATAGGCATATCTATGAATATGCTAATTAACCCCGCCTCCACTCACTCCAGCTAACAGTAGGGCTGCACGATTATGACAAAGATCATAATTATTGATTATTCCCTTGAGATTGTAATTGCGATTATTAATTACGATTATCACAATTTACATTGAATGATGTTTTGAATAAACATTACTGGTTCTCAACTCATTTTCCCTGCGACCCACATTTTTTTCCTATATGGTCATCAAAACACGGCCCACTTTTTTTTTAGGAATTATGTATATATATATATATATATATAGAGAGAGAGAGAGGCCAATTAAAATTGTTGCCCTTTTACTTAAAAACTGTCCCCTTTTACTTAACATACACATAAATTGTAATAATATGACTAATACTGATAAATAAACAGTAGGGGTGTAACGATACACGTATTCGTATTGAACCGTTCGGTACGAGGCTTTCGGTTCGGTACGCATTACAAACCGAACGGCTCAACGGTTCGGACCAAAATTTCGTTATTTCAAATGTAGGCGTGTGGCAAGCGCGCGATGGCGCGACCACAACAACATTGCCCAACATCAAATGGCAAACGTAATGAAAGCGGAACGAAACTGCGCTACTCGTCATTTTGTGTTTCACGGACCGTTTATCAGTTTGGTCCAATGCAGCGCGAGCCGATCTTAATCAAGCAGCTCTGTTACTACACAGCGAGATCCAGTAAAGAAAGCATTTTAATTCGCCACTGTGATTGAAGTACTAACATCACTGCGAGATCTAGTGAGAAGCTTCACATTTCTCTGTTATTAACAGATCAAACAGCGCTGACGTGGAAACCAGGAGAAACATTGTGCCATGATGAACTATACAGTGTCCACAGATCAGCAACATCACCATGGGTTTACTGTAGTAACACTCACTGTAACCATGGAAGTGTGGCAGGAATGGTAGGCTATAATGCTTTCAAGTAACGATACATCGGTATTATTTAGACATTATGAATAAAATTGCTGCCCTCAAATGTTAATCTGAAATAAAAATAACTTCTCTGCCATTTCTTTCTTTTTGCTCTATTGAAAACGTACCGAACCGCCGTGACACCACTGTATCGTATTGAACCGAACCGTGAATTTTGTGAACCGTTACACCCCTAATAAACTGTAGGTCTATGAGGTTCAGCTATTTAATATCAGTCCCAAACTAGTTTTTGTTAATACAATGTTGGTATGAGCAACCAGTCATTTAAAAACATACAAAATAACCCAAAGTGAAAATAAATTGGCATTTTGGGGTTATGGAAACAACAGTTACCATGGTGACACAATACTAACAAGAACTGTTGATGAAACATGGAAACTGCTCCTGATGAACAGAATGAACATCATTCCTGCATGCTAATCCTCTCAGCGAACACATGACGTACCAGTAACGGGATTTATTGGTGTTTTACTTTTATTTTATGACTTACTAATTTACAATGTAACAATGTTTCATGCTCGTAGTTTCTTTAGCACTTTATATATAGTGAGGCGATACACAGTGCGTGAAGAATGTGTGCTACTAGTGTGTGTTTGAGACACGCCTGACCGGTCTTCGTTTTGGTTTGTGTGGAGAGATGAACGAGACCGGGCAACAGATTTTATTCTGCATGAATAAAAAGACAGATGAACAGTGGCATACTGTGGGGTTTCAGTCAGGGCCTTCAGCAATGATCTCCCGCTCGTGTGTTAAATAAGAGGCGTTCTAGTGCTGAAATGTGTTTTTAAATCAAGCTGCTGAGTGCTGGCTGCCGCTGCTATCAGTGGCGCGGACACAGTGTTCTCTATCTCTTGTGGCTCGCGCACAGTCTTCACTCGGACACGCGCTTCAGTCTATCCCTAACGCCGTTGTGGAGACTATATTCGTTCCGGTGAAATCACAAAACAAAATGCACACAAACGTGTCCCTGCTTGATACACAACCACTGATGAACATATTCGGATATGATGAGGAAAAACCTATACGAGTGTGTATTAGAACCAAGCGTGCCGCACAGGTCTTGTAAAGTGAAGCCAGTGTCTTGATCGCCCCCGGTGGCTGGTCCCAGTATAGCTCATAAACCCCGCCTCCCCATGAAGTCTAATGAACGCGATGGAAACTAAACTATCAAATCACACTTCAAATGAATTTTTTCCAAAGATGTTTTCTGTAATTTTAGGTCGTTTTTTCACGCTGATGTAAATGTAAGTGTTTGTTTTTTTAAATAAGTTTGGTCTTAGTTATTTGATGCTATAAAAACGGGACTGTGACATCATGATTGACAGCTGTGATTGACAGCTTCTCTAAACGAAGTAGTCACTTAGGCACCAACAGACTTTTGGGGGGATTTTTGGGAGGAGATTGGAGCTTCAGCTTTAATTTCTACATGGCTTTACTTCCTGTTCACTACTGCACAGAAGCAGGTCCCAAATCTGCACAAGATGTCAGCGCCATATTAGGACTTTGGCGGCTTCAGTTTTCACCAGTGGAAGAGAATGAAGGGGCGTCGACACATCGCTGGGCCCAAGGGGCGTTCTGTCCATAGACTTTAAAAAATATGGACAAAGCGTCTGTGACGTCACCCATAGACTTTCTGAAGAACGGTTTTGAGGCCGTTTATGGGGGGTATGGGCGGCGCCATCTTGGAAAATCTTACGATATTTCAATACAAGTGTTCAGAAAGAATACAGAGGTGGTATGATGTGTTGTGTCAGATCATGGCCGAGACGTCAAATTTCAGGAATTCCACTCGGCGCAGCCCGTTATCAGCTGTCAATCAAGCTGTCAATCAAAGTTAACCACGCGCTTGTTTGTCATACATTTTATATCTAAATACGTTCTAAACTAACGAGTTAGAAACAAATTCACCCCACTCACAGTTGTCAGGCACTCGGAACCTATTGAAAAATACAATAAAAGTCCATGGGACCAACCTGTAAAAACATGAATTTATGCTGTGAAAACTGACATTTTAATATGGAGGTCTATGGACATTTGCTCCCTTTTGGGACCTGCCCCTAGCGGATTTTCGACGTACTGTAGTTTTTCGCACTTCCGGGTAGGCTTCATTTTTCAGATTAGAATGTTGCCGCTTGGTTCTGTCACTACGCATCAAAATCTGATTGGCTGATAACACACGTCAGTCAAAGTTATGATCAAATGGAAAATATCAGCTTCAACGGAAGGCTAGTTATACGACTAGTGCTGGTCCACGAGCTGCGTTTAGATGACATGTGGAAAATCCAGCTCAGCCTCACAGAAAATAACCGTAACGTACTGAAATAGACAGGAACAGAATTTAGATGCATTCAGACACACATTCATTTAATTATGAAATTATTTGTATTATTTTGGGAGGGCCAGCAGAGAAGGCCTGATGGCCCTGACAGCCCACCACTGCAAATGAATCAAAACAAGCTGGAATCTGTGTCCATCTCTCGCGATTCTCTTCAGCCTCTCGTCAGTCGTGCTTACCGCGAACTGCAACACATTTAGCAGTTTTCATGTTTCTCATATTAATCAAAATCGAGAGTGTTCAACATATTTAACAAAAAACTTGGTAACACTTTATAATAACTGCACGCTATTAATCATTAGTTAAGCATTAGTAAACAGTTAATTCATCATTTATAAAGCATTGATAGGCATTAATAAGCAGTTTATAAATACAGCTATAAATGCTTTATTCTTGATTTATAAGCATATCCATAATGTGTTTAATAATTGTATTTTCATACTTTATTAAAGATCAATTTATCATTTCTAAATGAAGTATTGCATTATTTACAAACCAGTTATTTAGGAGTTGTCAGTGGTTCATAAGATAACTTAGAAAGTGTAAATAAATGATTAATAAAGTATTTAAATGTACATTCATACATCTGGAATATTTCTATGTTCTGTATCACTGTTGTGTTTGTTTCTTTTTTCTGTTTCTGAGCCTTTAAATCTCCCTTGTAAAAGCTTTACAAGTCATAACTAGTCCTCACTTTAGATGAGCTCACAAAAATAGTTAACTGACCACTACTAAATGCTTTATAACTTCTTATTACAGAAGAAATGCATGTTGATAAAGCATTTATTAACACACTAAGTAACTATTACTATATGTCTGATAAGATGTATGAATACATTTAAATACTTTATTAATCATTTACTTACACTTTCTAAGGGATCTTATGAACTGGTTTGTAAATAATGCAATACTTCATTTAGAAATTATAAATTGATTATTAATAAAGTATGAAAATACAATTATTAAACACATTATAGATATGGTTATAAATCAAGAATAAAGCATTTATAGCTTTATTTACAAACTGCTTATTAATGTCTATTAATGCTTTTTAAATGATGAATTAACTGTTTACTAATGCTTAACTAATGATTAATAGCGTGCAGTTATTATAAAGTGTTACCCAAAACTTTTTACATAAATAAAAAAAAAAAAAATTACAGAAGCATGAATGGGAACATCCCTGCATGAATAAAGACAAATGAATGAAAACAAGCTTGAATCTGTGGCCATCTCTCGCAACTGTGACATCAGCCTGTCAGTGAAGGGCATTATTTTAGCCAGAGCTTGCACACTCATGCTTCATGAGCTCTCTTCAAAAATACATGTTTCACAGCATTCACACAAACTTCATACATGTTTGAATAAGATTAAAGTGCATTAAAGAACAAAATTACGCTTTAGTACAATAAATAAAACTCATATCAAGCTGTTGAGACGGAGCTTCAGCACAACTCGCCTCTCTTCAGTCGCTCTTATCCTGAACTGAAGGAGAGCAGCCAGACCCGGAACATAAGTATTAAAGGAGCCACGCGCCATATTTAACAATACTGAAAAATGACCATATAACCATAGAAACATGACATCTCAAATAAAATAAATCAATATTAAAGAAGAAATTAAATGAAATATTAAAAGAATAATTTCCAGAATAATAAATAATTATAGCTATCTGATTTATCAAAACAATTCCATTTACACCTGGTCACTTAAATGTGTTTTCGCAAAACGGATATAAATCTGATTCTCGCGCTATATGCAGATTTAATGTTCACGTCACCGAAAGCAACAGATGAGCTGCATTTTATTGATAATCAGCTTTTTTTTATAGGTGAAAGTGCAATAATTCTGATGAATTACATTTCTCAAATGACAATAATCGTTATGATTATAATTTTGAGCAAAATAATTGGGATAATTAATATAACCATTATGCAGCAGGACGAAAATGTGACTAAGTTCTCATTGACGAAAACTAGACTAAACAAATATAGGACATGGTTGACTCTTACACAAAGTTTATTTTACCTCATCAAGTTTTCTGATTTGTTATAGGCTATTTATCATATAGGCTATTATCACTGCTTGTTTTGACAATTCATAGCCACCGAATTTTTAATATGACGAATACGAAAAAACGCATATGAAAATTTCAGAGGCAGTGTGTAAATGTGATCGACACAACGTGAGGCCGTATTTATTTTTTAACGTGCTAAAATTTCGACTCAGTGTGCAAGGACCTTGAGACTAAATAAAAAAATAGCTGACAAAATGAACACGCATAGAAAGACACACTGCATCTGCTAGACTACAAGATAGTGGAGGGGTCTAAAGTTAAAGGCATGTTGTACTCCTTAAATTTAGAGTGTGTGCTGCACACTATTGAGAACATTGAGCTGAAGCTTGACTTTACAAAATTAAATCACAAATCAAATCGCAATTCCAATATCTGTCCGAAAAATCACAACTAGATATTTTCCCCAAATCGCACAGCCCTATTGTAGGGCAATGTGCATATAATTCTTTATAACAGGGAAATCCCAGGAAATATGGAAATAATTTGCATTTTGATCTGGCACCATATTATTGATCTTTTATGCCATTTTATGCTGGTGCTGTAAAAGGGTTTAAGCATTTTTAGATGATTTAGTGTAGACAGATCATTTTTGGAAACCACTAGTGTGGTGTGTAGAGCATTTTGAAATGTAAATGCTGTTTTCAAATTGTGACTTTTTCTATTTGACCACTGTAGGAGCTTAAATAGGATTACTTTATGTATGTTATAATTCAGTATCTCATATAATGTTACTGTGAGTTGAGCCCATCTAGGGGTTGAAGTTGGAGACTCGAGGCCTTTGGGGATAATGTACCTGTGACGTCACCTGGGGGTGTGGCCAGAGCCGAAAGAGTCTTTGACCTCACGGCCCAACTCCATGTGAAACGGATTAAATCTACGTAATATCTTGGCAATCCTGTTTTGCTTGAAATTTAGATTTTTTAAATATTTTATTTTGTATTTACTTTTTGGTGATAAATACTACTTCAGTTTGGAATAACTATGCTATGGACAAGGGAACCCCATGGACAGTGAGTGTCAAGCGGTTCATCCACCAATGTGGACTACTTCTCCACAACGACAACATATTTCACAATATTTTACTTTATTTTATCTTTGTATTGCCAATTATTTATTCATCTATTTTTTCTGGTTTTTAAGGTGCTACTGCTACTCCTTTAAAGAAAAGCACCCTGAACCCCAACTTATTGTGCAGTATTTACTCTCTTCTAGTCTTGTTGGCTGTAATCTCACTGGCCAGGATTGTGAAATTGTGTCATCAGCTCTACAATCCTCAAACTCTGTCCTAAGAGAGCTCGACCTGAGTAACAATGACCTGCAGGATTCAGGAGTGAAGATTATTTCTGATGGACTGAAAAGCCCAAACTGTCAGCTGCAGATACTGAGGTATTTAAGAACATTTGAGAGATTATTTACAGTCTGCCAGTCATAATGTCAATGTGTGTTTGTAGATGATCTGATTGTGTGTGTCTGTAGGTTGTCTGGCTGTATGGTGACAGAGGAAGGCTGTGGTTATGTGTCTTCAGCTCTGAGTTCAAACCCATCACACCTGAGAGAGCTGGATCTGAGTAACAATGACCTGCAGAATACAGGAGTGAAGATTATTTCTGATGGACTGAAAAGCCCAAACTGTCATCTGCAGATACTGAGGTATTTAAGAACATATGAGAGATTATTTACAGTCTGCCGGTTATAATGTCGATGTGTGTTTGTAGATGATCTGACTGTGTGTGTCTGTAGGTTGTCTGGCTGTATGGTGACAGAGGAAGGCTGTGGTTATGTGTCTTCAGCTCTGAGTTCAAACCCATCACACCTGAGAGAGCTGGATCTGAGCTACAATCACCCAGGAGAATCAGGAGTCAAGCTGCTCTTTGACAAACTGAAAGACCCAAACTACTCATTGCAGATACTCAAGTATGTGTGACAATATATATAACCTTTATTTAAACAGGAAATATCCCATTGAGACGCAGTCTCTTTTACAAGGGAGTCCTGTATAGCAAAATTTTCAACATGAGCTGAAAAACAATACATTACGTAAATTAAAATACAATACAGATTTACACAAAGTTTACAAAATATTTACACAGAAAAAGTTTAAAATATATAAACAAACCAAATACGGACTAAAAGTCGAGATCTACCTACCATTAATAAAAACAAGTGCATATGTCCGTCAGCATGTCAGATATTCTTTTTTTTAAAGCAGCTAGGGAAATTAGCACACCAATCTTAAGCCTAGACTGGAGTTCATTCCAGGACAAAGGGCCGTAGTAAGACAGACTCCTCTTTCCTGCTTCTGTCCTCATTCTTGGTACCTTACAAAGTAGTCCGTCACTAGATCTTAAATGATATGTACTTTGCATATGAACAAATTTTAAACAGATATAAGAAGGCAAAATACCTAAAATAGCTTTATAAATAAAAATGTGCCAATGAAGCATCCTGCGCACTTTGAGTGACGGCCAGTTTACCCTACTGTATAAGATGCAGTGATGTGTCTGATAGCCAGCATTTGAGATGAACCTGAGAGCCACATAATAAAGAGGGTCAAGCATTGACAGAGTAGATGGACATGCAAATTGATAGATGATATCACCATAATCTATCTGAGACAGGAATAATCCTGCAACCATTTCTTTCCGTGTAGTCCTAAAAAAGCAAGATTTCAATCTATATAAAAATGCCAGAGTGAATTAAAGTTTTGGAGCAAGAGCTTCAATATGTTTTTTAAAGGTAAAACCTTTGTCCAGTCAGATACCCAATTATTTATAAGTATCAACAAGTTCAATGGCTTCATCTTGTAATGTGTTAATAGCAAGAGCTGGGACTTTAGTTTATAGGTGCAAATATCATCGCCTTTGTCTTTTTTTGCATTTAAAAGTAGTTTCAAATCAAACAGGGCAGATTGTAATGAGTCTAACTGCAAACTTGCACATGCAGTCTCAGGTGTAAGGGCACAAGAATACATAATTGTATCATCGGCATACAAATGATACTGTGAGTGTTTAAACTCACTGCAAACATTATTTATATAGATGATAAAAAGCAAAGGACCTAATACTGATCCTTGTGGGACACCCTTTTTTAGGACAACAGGGTCAGCTGTTACATTCCCATACCTTACAATTTGCATCCGTTCAGAGAGATAGCTGTGAAACCATTTTACAGCTCTATGCCCAACACCAATATTCAACAGGGTTTTGATTAACATGAAGTGGTCTACTGTATCAAATGCCTTTGCAGGGTCAATGAACACAGCCATACAGAATAACTTTTTATCAATCGCCGCTTTTATATCATCAATAACTTTTAAAGAGGCAGAAACTGTACTATGGCCAGATCTAAAACCAGACTGCATGTTGTTAAGGATATTTTGTGATACCAGAAAAATGTTTAAGTGATCAGACACTAAAATCTCCAAAACCTTTACTAAAACCGAAAGATTTGAGATAGGTCTATAATTATTGTGTCAGATGGATCCCCAGCTTTCAGTAATGGCGTGACGTAAGCCTGCTTCCACGAAATAGGCACTGTGTCTGTGTAAATGGATAGGTTAAATATGTAAGTGAGTGGCTTCCAGTGTTGTGCAAGTTACTTCCAAACTGTAATACATTATATATTACTTGTTAATGTTATTTAAAAGTAATTCATTACCTTACAATATTACTGTCTCAGAATTGTAATGCGTTACATTACTTTTGAGTTACTTTCACCAAAATAGCTATACAGAAGTAGAATTTAACATTCTAAGGCTGTAACGATATGCGATATGAAACCGAAATCGCGACACTCAGATCCACGAACCTGCAGAATCGCGACACACCCCTTCCAACTCCCAGAGTTATCCTTCCTGTCCAGATCCAATGATATCACATCTTTAAATTACTATTAGTAGGCTATTATTTTAACATTATAAAATACGTAGACCTACACCACAAAACTAGTTGAGGATAAATTATTTAAAATTGGGGAATTCCAGCGTTATGGACGTGACATTTGCAGTCAAAACTTGAAATATAAATTCTCAGAAAATGCATTTAATACCAATATATTGAAACGTCTGTTTATCCATAGGCTACTCCCTTAAAGGAGTCCAGACATTAGAAAAATATCAGTCTACACATGCGATTTATATTTAATATGAGGGAAATAGACACGCATTCATGCATGTGTGACAAAAAAAAAAATCTTTAACTTTTAGGAGGCAAAATATATTTTTTTAATTCTGTGAATTACACTGCAAATCAAAAGTAATACTACCCACCGGATGAAGAAGGGTTGGCTCTCCACAGAACATAAAATATTCATTTTATTTTATTTTTCGTGTTCGCATTTATTTAATTTTTCGTGTTCGCATTTATGAGGAAAAAACTATGTTTCGGACGTGACAGTTCTCCGTTACGGACACGATCGCTCTGAAGCAGCACTAAAATATGCTTTAAAACTTTCACAGACAGAGACCTCAAACAGAAGACACAAAGCCTTTCTTTGTGTGGATTTCGTTTTGTATTAATTGTATCTTCATTTTAATCAATGTTTAAATCAGCCAATTGCCTGGATTTAATACATAAGAAGTAAATAGCAGACAATAGATAATCACGACACGGAGGTGCCGGCGCATGAACTGAACTAAATTAACTAAACTAAATTCGGAACTAAATTAACCGAAACTCAGCGTATAAGGTAGCCTACTTCACAGACCTGAAAAATATATCTATATTGAAATGTCTACTTGTAAACAGAACAATTCAAAACGAAAGAAAGACTGCTCTCTGCTTATGTAATCTATATGAAATGTGCATTTCTCTCTGGCGCATTCACTAGCCTACTGCGAAGATCGCAAGTCAGCATCGTCAACTTCATCTTTATTAATAAACAATTAAAATGTCTCCTTGCTATATTTGGCATATTCATAATCATTGCTTTTGCCGGTTCTTTGTGACAGCTTTTAGGTGCTTTTTTGGCAGCGCCGCCGCCACCCTAACATGTTGTATGAACGCGTCACCACCGCATCAAAAACATGATTGCGTGATGAAAACATGAAAAATACCACCTAAACATAGCCTAACCGTTTAGAAAGAAAACACAGAACAAATAGAGTAGCCTAATGTGCATACGTCCATCTCGCGAATGTACAGTCTTCTTCATGCCATCTTCACCCGTTAGCCGCTCTTCCACTGGCCAGCGCGAGCACAGAGGCCGAGATCATGCCTAATAGGGGCATGTTTATTTGCAAGCTTTAAGAAGTGTTGCTGGAAAAAAGCTACAGCATCCTCAATGGTAGGAATCAATTCTATTTGAAACCATTCACTCTGGATAAATCTTGAAGGAAAGCTTGCTCAGAGAAATGCCTGAAACATCGTCTGAGAACAGTCCGACCTTCGGATTTGGGTAATTTTGTACTCCTAACACATGCAATAGTACAATGATCACTCATATCGTTTGGAAAAACACCAACAGCAACATATTTATGTGCTGCATTTGTTCAAAAAACATCAATGAGTGTATCTTTACCTGGCTGTAAAGGGTTTATCCTGGTAGCACAATTTATAAGTGTTAGATTTAAAGAATCACAAACCCGCTTTATGTTCTCAGACTTCTCCGTCATCCAATCCCAGTTCAAGTCACCTAGCAAGATCAAGATATATATATATATATATATATATATATATAAAGAAGAAAAAGGACCGATAAGAATAGCATTAAAGTACCGGATCGATAAGCAGGATCGGTAAGAGTAGTAATAGCGTTAAACCTTATCGATCCCCATCCCTACTCCCCGGTCAACGCTCCGACAACAGCCCAGACATGGAGCTGCTTCAGACACCAGTCTCAGAAGCACTTTACACAATATTTACCTACACCTTATTCTTGTTTAAAATCATTTACATAATATAGTCGTGCTCAGAATTAATGGTACACCTGAGAGAGAGAGAGAGAGAGAGAGAGAGTAAGGAGTAGAGAGAGACTATGGTGTCTGTGACAGTTAGATGTGTGTGTGTGTGTGTGTGTGTGTGTGTGTGTGTACTTGTTCAAGTCCCCTGTTGGTCATGCTTTAAAACATGTTAAAATCAAGTAAAAAACGCTCTGGTAAATTTTGTACATTTTTGACCAAGTGGGGACCTGCAAGTGTGTGTGTGTTTAAGCCCATACTCAGCAGCGCTCCTGTAGGCTGGAGCAGGAACTGCAATGGCCCATAAACACACGTCGTTCACACTTCTCTATTGTCTGAATGGCTTGCTGTCCCGGAGAGGCTCTGAGACTGTAGATCTGCTGTTTAACTGGCTGCTTAGTTAAGGAACTTTAAAGTCTTTTCAAACGTCTCCAAACATATATATATATATATATATATATATATATATATATTGTCATAAAATAACTTTAAATATGCATTTTTTAACTTTTTAAAATTGTATCTGCAACTCTGTTTACCTATACAACTGAGGACTCCCATAGTCTGCAATGGAACTGTGTGTGTGTGAACAGTGAAGTGAACTGGCAGTGAAGTCTGTCTTCATTATGTAACTTTTATATATATATATATATGTTCACTCAGGCATCGGAGATCACAATATGCATAGACAAACATATACAATATACAATTAAAAAGAGAATGACCAAACCATCAGTTATCAAACATTTTAAAATTTAAATTGCTTGAGGAAAGGCCATTTGAATCTGATTTTGTAAATCTGAACGGGGTAAAAATATATTTATAAATATGTATTTATATACAGGCCCGCCGACAGGGGGGGACAAACGGGTCTGTTGTCCCGGGCCCAGGGTAGGGGGGCCCAGAACTGGGCCCTCATTAAATTATGGAATAATTGTTATAAAATAGAAAATAAATGAAAAATAAATAAAATAGGCATATTTGTGGAAAGAATATCGCAAAGAATTCATTGATTTCTAGCCCTTGCATTAGCTTTACTGTACTAGATATATTTATGGAGATGAGAAATAAAAAGCCGGCTGAAATGCGTCACTGTCGGCATCGGTGAACAGATAATGGGCCAGATCCGAGTCTATTTTTGCTGCGCTGCTCATGCTTAATTAAAAGTGAAAGCACACTTTTGATGGACAAAAAATAAATATGATTTCACACAAAAAGTGCCCAAAATGCACAGATTTTGCATGTCTAGTGTGTTTTAACAAGAACTGCAGTATAGGCTATGTCAGAAAAGAAAATGAAGACATTTATAGAAAATGTACCCATTTAAACGTGTTTTTATTATTCAGTTTGGGTAAAAGTATATGGTGTTTTATAAAAAAAATAAAAAAAATGGAAGTCCGCTGTAAAGTGGTTAGAAAAAAGGAGAGATCTGGGCGTGGGGGGGCCCATCTAAGATTATCTTGTTCCGGGCCCAGGCAAGACTGTCAGCTGGCCTGTATATATATATATATGGTGAAACTCGAAAAGTTGGAATATTGTGCAAAAGTTATCATTTTGATGATTATGGCTTACAGCTTATGAAAACCACAAAATCTCAGAAGATTATTACATGAATTAAATTTTTAAAAAAGGATTTTAAATACAGAAATGTCGGCCCTCTGAAAAGTTTAATCATGCATATGTATATAGTTATATGTACTAAATATGTTCGTTTCACCTTTTAAATAGAGTTACTGAAATACATGAACTATTGGACAATATTCAAATTTTTTGAGTTTCACCTGTGTATGTGTATATATATATATATATATATATATATATATATATATATATATATATATATATATATATATATGTTACATAATGAAGACAGACTTCACTGCCAGTTCACTGTTCACACACACACACACACAGTTCCATTGCAGACTATGGCAGAGTCCCCTGTTGTATAGGAAAACATCGTTCAGAGTTGCAGATACAATTTAAAAAAATAAAACGATGCATATTTAAAGTTATATTATGAAAAACTATACATATATATGTTTGGGGATGTTTGAAAAGATTCTGTATGTCATTTTTGTTTCTTCAAAATGAGCAGAAACACAAGTCCCCTCTTGGCCAGTGTAGAGCGATAGTCGTGTGTGTGTGTAAGCGTGCAATGGGACTTAATGTATTATAATACATTGTTTGTAGTGTATTGTACAATACATTAAAAAAAATATTGTAATGTATTGTATTACAATATATTTGTACCTAAAATATAGGTAAAAACACCAGCGGCAACAGTTCAAAAGCAGAGGCGAGAAGATGCCTCTTATCATTCATAATATTATTTTTCTTATTTAACGCTCTCTTTTCATAGACACTTTCTATGCTTGGTTATGCAGTCCCTAACAATTTACTTGCCATTGTTAAATGCCATTGCACACACACGTCTATATTACTAACACAGGGGACTATCGCTCTACACTGGCCAAGAGGGGACTTGTGTTTCTGCTCATTTTGAAGAAACAAAAATAGAATCTTTTCAAACATCCCCAAACATATATATGTTTTACATAATATAATAAATCAAACAGAAATAGCTTTTTAAGGGAATGATTTCAGGTCACTACTCTATACAGTGAATTTTATTAATCAAAATGATCTCGGTCCCCAGTTGGATGGTAAAGAACGATACCAGTTTGGCTGCTTTGACATTTCTTGCCATCACAAACACACTGTAAAGATTTTGGAGGTCAAACTCTAAATTAAATGTTGACTTGTTGCTGCACTGAACATTTTCAGTTGGTTTAGTTGAAATATATGAAGTAGGGATGTTCATTTAACATTATTCTCTGACTGACAGCTGATGCTTGTTAACCAGTCATCATCAGTTAACTGACATTATTAGAAGGTTCGATTAAATGGAATTAGAATAGATAAGTGTCTGTGACACATTAAAACACCTCAAAATGTAGATTTACATGTGCGAATAGCAGCATAAACAACAGAACATGAGGATTCACACACCGTCACATCAAGCACCCGCAGTGCTTCTGTGAACACAGTAAACCAGAATCAAAGTACTTTTTTATTATTCTTAGCAATGATTCATATACAATATACACAATGTTCTAGTGTTTCCCAAACTTTTTTCAGTCAAGGCACCCTTTGAAAATGAAAAGAAATTTGTAGCACACTAGTGTTGTCACGATACTACTTTGATACTATACCTTGAAATGTATCGATTTTCAATAGCACTGTGAAGAACCGCCGTATATAGGCCTACTGTCAGATATTTTATATTATCTATTTTTTTGTCCATCCATTTAAAGTGTAGGAAATCATTAATTTCTTCTGAAGATCACTTTACATGATGACATATTTAATTAAGGCTTTTATTCTTATATAAACATTGCTCAATTACCATTGCAAATCTTACCAAATGTTTGCTCACTCAGTGTATTTGTGTTTTTATATTGGGATAATTTTGTTATAATTGCACAAGATAGCTTGTTTTTAATATATTTTATAATTTTCTGTTCTCTGAGTTTCTGCGGTCACTGCTGCACATGTGGATCTCACACGCGTCCCATTCTCTCACAACTCTACGTTCATTTAAGACTTTATTTAACTCATTTAAGACTGCTCTCAACAAAACGGACATTGTGGCATAAATGTGATTTATTATTCATTCAAGCGCTAAAGAGAAGTTGATTCTGGTGCGTGTCTCGTTCTGCGTAACCCCCACAATTCAACGCGGAAAACTTACGATATCCATTTTTATTATACATTTGTGTGCATTATTTGTTGTTATTAGAGACATCCGACAACCCGAGATTGATAGTAAGCCTACATAGTTTCTTTTTTTACACATTTTAGCAATTTTAAAATGTTTTTAGTTTTTACAAGGCACCCCGGTTGGCAAACGCTGGTCTAGACTCTAGATAAATAAAATGCAACCGCAGCGGTAAGTCAGGGGAATCAATGCTTTTATTTCTTCCTTTGGTTTCAATTTTGAACATGTTGCAGTTCTTTTTTAAAAGGTATACATTTTAATACAATAAAAAAAATTATATAACATGATTTGATCATGTATATTAGCAGCAATTACACATTGTTCACTTTAGCAACAAAGTGGAGATCCTCTTTTCTGCAATGAAAGACCAATCTGATGGGTTGTGGTCTCTCAGACATTGGCCAATATCAGTAAAAAAAAAAAAAAAAGGCCCTTTGGCCTTAAATGAACCAGATTTATTTTTACATCATTACATTTCCCCCCTGACTAACAGGTGATGCTTGTAACCCGATTATAATCAAGTCAAGTCACCTTTATTTATATAGCGCTTTTTACAATACAGATTGTATCAAAGCAGCTTCACAGAGATAACATGAAAATAATACAACAAATTTGTTTCTAGATGAAAATTGCGTCATCATCCACCTTAAGGCAGATCAATAATATTGTTGAATATTAAATGTCCCCAAAAAATGTCCCCTGTTTGATAATCCGTTAACCGACAAGATTATAATATTATATTAGAATTAAATTAAATTAAAATGTATGTATTTCTCAATACTTATCACTTTTTTCAAAACTCTTCACTCAGTTGTCTTAACCAACTTTCAGCTTCACTGCAGTTAATTTCACATTCAAAAATGCACTCAAACTACCAAAACACTTCATTCATGTCTCAAATTAAGTCATTCTTCCAGAACACTAGCAAATGTTTCAACCAACAAACATTTAAAAATACTAAAAAAAAAAAACAGTTTAGCCACAGACTGATCTTGTGATCACTGTGTGAAGGGTTTAGAAAAGGTGCTCAGTGTAGTATTATGTTCAGTTTTTAACTTAAGTTTAACGGTTGTGAAAAGAGCGTATAAAATAGGCTCTGAGTTTTGGCAGTGTTTGTGTCGAAGTGAAATATGTCGTTTGGAAGATGTAGTCACTGAATATATTAATACAACATTGAATGACACAGACATTTGCAACACTTCTACAGTAATACCATATTAAATATATATTCAGAATCAAAAAAATTAAATACTATCAAAACAATTAGATACCTACACACAGGTATTCATCTTTCAGTTTCATCACAATCTCTACAAAAGGGGAAACTTGGGGAACACAAATGTGTACTGTAATGTAAACATTGCATGTTACATAAACTGCTGTGAATTCTGAACACCAGAAAACACCAGAAATATTTTATAATGCTTCCTGCTACCTGTAATATGTTCCTCACATCACACTTCAAGCTTAACAGATATTTCACCCAAAGTTGAAAATCCACTTATTAAATGGTCAACTGATGTTCAAAACAAGAACAATGTATGGAAACTTGCCCACATTCTCTGTTGTTGTGTGTGTGTGTGTGTGTGTGTGTGTGTGTGTGTGAGTGTGTGAGAGAGAGGTAGATGGTGTGTGTGTGTGTGTGAGAGAAAGAGAGAGAGAGATAGATGGTGTGTGTGAGAGAGATAGATAGATGGTGTGTGTGTGTGTGTGTGAGAGAGAGAGAGAGAGTAAGGAGTAGAGAGAGACTATGGTGTCTGTGACAGTTAGATGTGTGTGTGTGTGTGTGTGTGTGTGTGTGAGAGAGAGAGAGAGAGAGACTATGATGTCTGTGACAGTTAGGTGTGTGTATGTGTTTCCTTTAGTAAATGAATCTGAATCATGTTTGTGTTTTATAGTGTGGATCATTGTGGAGAGTTCAGAATGACAGCAGGATTACACAAATGTAGGTCTACACACACAATCATTCAGTGATTTGTTGTTGATTTGTGTCATTTAGTGAAATGTTTCTCTCTTCTTGTGTTCAGATGCCTGTGATCTCACACTGGATCCACACACAGCACACACTCTTCTCATTCTGTCTGAGGAAAACAGGACAGTGACGTGTGTGAAAGAGCGTCAGCCGTATCCGGATCATCCAGAGAGATTTGATGTGTATCCTCAGGTTGTGTGTGGAGAGAGTCTGACTGGACGCTGTTACTGGGAGGCTGAATGGAGAGGATATGCTGATATATCAGTGTCATATAAAGGAATCAGCAGGAAAGGAGCGAGTAAAGACTGTGTGTTTGGATACAATGATAAATCCTGGAGTCTGTTCTGCTATAATAACAGATTCTCTGTCTGGCACAATAATAACAGGACTCATATTCCTGTCGTCTCTTCATCCTGTAAGAGAATAGGAGTGTGTGTGGACGTGTCGGCCGGCACTCTGTCCTTCTACAGCGTCTCTGACACACACACACTCACACACTTACACACACTCTACACCACATTCACTGAACCCCTAAATGCTGGATTTAGGCTTTATCAGATTAACTCTTCAGTAGGGGTGGCACGGTTCACAAAACCCACGGTTCGGTTCGTATCACGGTTTTAGGGTCACGGTTTTCGGTTCTGTACGGTTCTTGTTGTTATTTTTTCTTTTAATCTTTAACACTCCAGAAATGTACTTCAGCATATGATATATGCTATAGCTTAATTATCCACAATTCAGGATACAGTATTTAAAAAAAAATGTATATCATGTAATCATGCACAAACTGAATTTGACTTGACTTTAAGCACATTATTGAGACCATCTCTGAGGAAAGCTAGGTGACATTTTGATACAGCAAGAGAGAAGACATTTATTTGGCAAAAAAGGAGAATGTGTGTTGCTATCTCTACAGGAACTTATGTGCATTTTTAGCACACAAAGATTAAAATTAACTTGCATTTATAAAACTGTCAACTTCAGTGTAGCTCTTACAAAATGTTTATCTTTTAAAAGAAAAAGAGAGGAACTCTTAAAGCACTATCTTTTAAATAAGTCAAAATACGTTACAAATAATTGCCTATAATGAGGCTATAACAATAGCAAAGGCCATAATCATAAAGTGAAACATAAGTTCAACCTCAACACAAAAACAGTATCAACAATGCTTCTATTCCCTGAGAGTGAGGATAAATTTTTTTCACTTGAAATTAAAGTGCAGTATTTGGAAACACGACTGGAGTTCTTATCTAAACTTACTGTCACTGTATATATTTAAATATCATAGGTAACATGAAATCCAAAATGTTCCCACACACCGGACTTATACGACGCTGGTGCATCCTCCAACTCCTGTTAGCCTTCCTTATCTCTCCCACTAGCCATTTCTATACGTGACGTGACCTGCAGCGCTGCACAGACCAATCGGTTTATGACATCAAAGTACTGCGACTGCGAGAGTGATTGAAAAGCATACGGAGCCGTTGCTATCGCGGTACTTTTATGTTATTCGTCGATCAGTCTGTGCAGCGCCGGTTCAAGTCGAACAAGCCTCATATGTATGTCCACAAATCTCTTATTTCGCGCGAAAAGTAAACGCACTGTCTGAGGTAACGGGCACGAGGTTACATTGCGCATGCGTCGAACGAACCGTGCGACGCACACACGTACCGAACCGAGACAAGCGAACCGAACGGTTCGGATGTTTTTTCATGTACCGTGCCACCCCTACTCTTCAGTGTCTCTGTTTGACATTAAACAGCATCCTGAGAGAAACAACAGTGACACACACACACAACCGGGTGAGTGAAATATACTGTGTGTTAGTGAAGGATTTTTCCAGACTGTGAATAATAGTTCAATCCTCTGTTCTTCATACGTCACTGAACACTAGAGATGCACATATTGGGTTTCTGCTGATACTCCATATGATGATATTTCTCAACGTACTGTATTTTGGCCAATACCAATAAATATATATTTTTCCTTTGTTTGTAAAGAACACAAAGTCTCTCCTGTACAGGGACAATAAACACAATATTATTCTTGTTAGTTAGTTTTGAGCTAAATCTATTTCTTCATTCAGTGTAGAGTTGTGATGTCTCTGACTTAGACTGATTTACTGATATTTCTCAAAAGCTCCTGATCACACATGATCTCTAAACTGTAACTTGCTATTGATTTTCTGTATTTTCCAGCTGTAGTTTGATCTTCTTCTCTATTAATATTCCTGCAGACGAGGAATAAGACAAAACTAGTCAAATTCACTCAGTATTACTTGATCTATTCCAGCACTCGCTCAATTCCAATCAAGCACGATTAACTGAGTTTGACTATAAAGAACTGTTTTACTGCTTACAACACAACTGTCTACAGTTATTATGTTTGATAATGAACATTTGTGTCCACCCCAGACTGCTGATGGACTTTGTCTGTCCACCTCTGTGAAAATATCCACAGTTAGAAACACTGATTTATAGAAGACTTGACACATTCTTCAACTTGAGCTTATTGATGGAGAATATAGAGTTCATGAAGGCTAGTTAAACATAGAGCCTGCAGAAAAATAACTGCACAATTATATATGCGTTTATATATATTGTGCTATATTTGTAACTATATAGTTTTTATTTTTAAAATGCATGATTGTTTATAGATGTGTGTTATTAGTGAGTGACATCACAGGTGTCAGTCGCAGCATTATATACTAGCTTTATACTTTCTCTCTGTTAAACTGCCTGGCACAGAAAAAGAGATTTTATTATGTTTTTAATGGCATTTTTGTCATGAGAAATATATATATATATAATTCCCCATGTATATATATGTCAAAACATAGTTCTGAACTAAAACAACAGATATTCTACACTCTAATGATGATGTTTTACAAGAAAATACTATTTCAGTCTTTCTACTTATCTTATCTAACTTTTAAAGAAGAATATTTAGATAACATCTGATAAGTATTAATTCATAGTAACATTAACAAATAAATCTCACGACTGTGTTTGCATATCTAAGTTAATGTTCTACAGGGAAGGTAAATCAAGTTTAATGTTAAAGTAAATGTACAGCAAGATTTATATTTGTCGGTGTATTTCATACTTGTTGGTGAATTGCTGATGGACATTTTTATAGATTAGCCATAAACTATGTAATGTTGAATTTTACTAAAAAACTTTTTTCTTCATGTGATTATATTCCTATGCAAACACACAAAGATTGGTGAACTGCAATGAGGAACATTTAATATTTTCTTTATCTAATAAAATCTCTTTTTTTCTAACTTTATTTAGTTGTCATAATTTATTGTGATATTTTGAATATTTCAGTGCATGGAAATATTGTGGATGCTGGACATTCTGAATAATGTGCTGTAAAGTAAGACTGGCATGGGGTAATGTGTAAATATTTTATTTATTTATTTTGAACTCAAATTCCCCAGTGAGAACATACTTTCCCCCTGATGTTGGGTAAGTTGAGCCACTTCTGTGTCACTAGCTCTATTTCTGTGTCGTATGATCCGTTGCTTTATTTGTCCTGATAGAAGACAGCTGAAATATGATGTGTTGTGTAATAATGCTGAAGCACAGATATTTGGCAGTGAAGAATATGTACTCTGAGCTTCATGTCCTCTACAACAGTCTCAGCGTTCCTCCAACGTCAGGACACCTGAACGAAGCCTGGACAGAATCTGTGCGATTAAACATTATTCAGCTGGAGTGTGTAAATCATCTCAACACAGAGCAGAAATAAGAGTCCAGTGATGCTCTTCCCATGAAAGCAGCTGAGCTTCAGAAGCAGAACGTGACACTCGTCACATAGAGCTGCAATATTTCTCCTCATGTTGCTCCATCAAGTTATGGTTTAGTCTGTAGTTGCAGCACAGTTTGTGTCTCCAGGAGCTTTTGTTCTGCTTTTGCACACGTTTCTCCTCCAGCGGCTCCTGGAAAACATCCACAGCACTGCAAGTGTTTGTCAGTGCAGGCTTTCATCTATTCATTAAAATGATCATCTGTAAAGATGCCTAACTTTAAAGTGTGGACGAGTCTGAACAACTCTAGAGAAATGTGTCCAGTAGAGGAGCATCTGTGACTGCTGTAGTTGTGAGAGTTTCTGGCATCATTGAGCGGATAGGACAGAAACACACAGGACACATGAACTCTAGAGAGAGCGTCAGTCAGACGGGCCACAAATGAAAGATCAGACCGTCGCGTCTCCAGACGGCTCTTTTAACATCAATATCTGACATTGACAGCACATTCACAACGCCACACTGACAGCTCAAGCCCGTCGCAGTGAAAACAGTGTGTGTGCTTATTCTGATCATCACACTAATCTGAAGACAGAGCAAAAAGACGGGCTTTCTGAATGTTAATACATGCATTGATCTCCTTCATGTGTGTAACTATCTTGACTGACAGTATGGTTTATACACTCACCGGCCACTTTATTAGGTACCCCATGCTAGTAACGGGTTGGACCCCCTTTTGCCTTCAGAACTGCCTCAATTCTTCATGGCATAGATTCAACAAGGTGCTGGAAGCATTCCTCAGGGAGTTTGGTCCATATTGACATGATGGCATCACACAGTTGCCGCAGATTTGTCGGCTGCACATCCATGATGCGACTCTCCCGTTCCACCACATCCCAAAGATGCTCTATTGGATTGAGATCTGGTGACTGTGGAGGCCATTTGAGTACAGCGAACTCATTGTCATGTTCAAGAAACCAGTCTGAGATGATTCCAGCTTTATGACATGGCGCATTATCCTGCTGAAAGTAGCCATCAGAAGTTGGGTACATTGTGGTCATAAAGGGATGGACATGGTCAGCAACAATACTCAGGTAGGTTGTGGCGTTGCAACGATGCTCAATTGGTACCAAGGGGCCCAAAGAGTGCCAAGAAAATATTCCCCACACCATGACACCACCACCACCAGCCTGAACCGTTGATACAAGGCAGGATGGATCCATGCTTTCATGTTGTAGACGCCAAATTCTGACCCTACCATCCGAATGTCGCAGCAGAAATCGAGACTCATCAGACCAGGCAACGTTTTTCCAATCTTCTATTGTCCAATTTCGATGAGCTTGTGCAAATTGTAGCCTCAGTTTCCTGTTCTTAGCTGAAAGGAGTGGCACCCGGTGTGGTCTTCTGCTGCTGTAGCCCATCTGCCTCAAAGTTCGACGTACTGTGCGTTCAGAGATGCTCTTCTGCCCACCTTGGTTGTAACGGGTGGTTATTTTGGCGCTTTTCCACTGCATGGTACGGTTCGGTTCGGCTCGGTACGGTTCGACTCGACGCGGAACGGTTCGGCTCGCTTTGCTTTTCCACTGCGTGGTACGACTCGACTCGGTACGGCACGGTTCGGTTCGCTTTAGCTCGGTTGCTTTTCCACTGCAGTTAGTACCGCTGATCGTTATAGTTGCGCGACTCCTCGGCAACCAACGAGAGGAACATCTGCACCTCGCTGACCACGCTTCAGCCATTGCAAAGTTTTCATCTTCTTTTTTCAAGCAAGTACTTTAAAAACAGACGCTACAGCGTTGGCTGTTGTCTACTGGCTATTTAAATCTAGCGGGTTAGTGTCTCGTCTCGTGTCGCAAATACAATGACGCTGGTAGTGACGATTCTGTCTGACCAATCAGTGATCTGCAGTGTTTGCACGTCACATTTTAGTACCGGTACGGTACGCTTGGAACCTCAACAGACCAGGTACCATTTAAAGCGAGCCGAAGCCAGCCGTACCGTACCGTACCATGCAGTGGAAATGCGCCATAAGTGAGCCGTACTGAACCGAGCCGTACCGTACCATGCAGTGGAAAAGCGCCAAAGCGTGCCGTACCGAACCGAACCGTACCGTACCATGCAGTGGAAAAGCGCCATTTGAGTCACTGTTGCCCTTCTATCAGCTCGAACCAGTCTGGCCATTCTCCTCTGACCTCTGGCATCAACAAGGCATTTCCGCCCACAGAACTGCCGCTCACTGGATGTTTTTTCTTTTTCGGACCATTCTCTGTAAACCCTAGAGATGGTTGTGCGTGAAAATCCCAGTAGATTAGCAGTTTCTGAAATACTCAGACCAGCCCTTCTGTCACCAACAATCATGCCACGTTCAAAGTCACTCAAATCACCTTTCTTCCCCATACTGATGCTCGGTTTGAACTGCAGGAGATTGTCTTGACCATGTCTACATGCCTAAATGCACTGAGTTGCCGCCATGTGATTGGCTGCTTAGAAATTAAGTGTTAACGAGCAGTTGGACAGGTGTACCTAATAAAGTGGCCGGTGAGTGTATAATCACTGCACACTGTAGAGCTCTTATTAGGGGAGAGCGGGGTTGGTTGGCACACTTTACACTCTCTGTCATATTTCTCAGTCATGATATATGTTAAAATAGTCTAACCAGCAACAACTGAAAGGTTAAGATCTCAGGTCAAGTCAAGTCATCTTCATTTATACAGCGTTTTTAACAATGTAGATTGTTCCAAAGCGGCTTTACAGTGATAATAGCAAATTAAAGTAACAAACTCAGCTAATCAACAGACACATTTAATGTTCACAGATGATTCCCTCATTGTTTTATTCATCATTAAAGTCAGTTGTGCACTTGAGCCAAACAGTCCCAGCATGGGGGTTAGTTGGCACATGCAATGGGGTTGGTTGGCACAGATGCTATAGTTACAAAGAATGAGGTGTGAAATATAAAGAACTTGAGCATTTCATTCAAACCAGAAACAGAACAACATTCAGCTGAATTTCTTCCCGGTTTTAACCACATTATTAACCAAACCAAAAACAAATACATTTTGTATAGTATGTGTGTGTGTGTGTGTGTGCCCCCCCACTAAAGTGTGTATAACACAGCCCTCTAGGAGTACTGCACTTCCGGAAAATATACACACTTCGGGGATTCTGACCAATCAGAGCACAGGAAGCCACTACAAGAGTGGGACTTGATGATCTGACCAATCAGAGGCCAATACGTCATCAACAAAGATGGCGGAGGCAAAAAAGATCAGGATTATGAATGAATTGACAGATAATCCACATTCAATTATATATACATTCCCAATAATTAGTATTTAAATAAAAATAGACTAATTCTCACGATTTATATGAGCATGTTTTTAAACTTTAATCCTCGCAGGTTTGCTCTCGCATCAGAGTCTGCTCTGTGTGTGTGTGTGTGTGTGTGTGTGTGTGTGTGTGTGTGTGTGTGTGTGTGTGTGTGTGAAGAACGCCCCGCCCCGCGTCACAGAGACTACAGCACGTACAGTAACTTACATGCGGACTACCGGCACATCCGGGGACTTAACTGTCAATTTAGTCAACAAACAAACAAACTAGACTTCCCATAGACTTCAATACAAAATAGCGGCACAAAACAACGTCCGTACAGGCGTGAATAACTTTAGAAATCACTAAGATTAAAATATATGTCCACCCTGCCTGCCATAGAGTGTGAAAGATACATCCACAAACTTAATCTGGTCAATTTAAAAACATATCCCTTCATTCTTCCAGCATCAAATTGGTGTAACAGCCCCACCCAGTGGCCAGAGGTGTCTTACCCGGACATTTACTCCTACCTCATCGAGTCACCAGGTAAACCAGTGAATGATTTTACTTCGTTTTTGAAAGTAAACATCTTTAAATGTATATATTATGTCTTTATATTTAGAGTACTGAGTGCACTTTTCTGTCCAGCCATACAGCTAGCCTGACTTAGCTTTCGATAGCAACATACGTAATTCATGATATTTCCATAACAGCAAGATATGGGCTAGTTGATAACGGACATACACTAAGACAGCCCAGCAGTTATATATCTAAACAGTGGCGTAACTTTGTTTTAAAAAGTGGGTGGGACATGTGTGTATAAATGAATGAATCACGTGACACGTGAATAAAAACGTAGATCCGACTTTAAAACATGTGTCCTTTAATGGTCCAGTGGTAGGACTTCTGCAGAGCATGTCAGATGTTCAGGGTTCTAATCTGCAGATTCCGAACTCATATAGTTTTTTTTTTTTTTTATCAAAACCGAATATGTTCATCAGTGGTTGTATTATATCAAGCAGGGAAACGTTTGTGTGCATTTTTGTTTTGTGATTTCACCGGAACAGAGCATATGAGTGGAGTGGAGCGGTGAGAATCTCAGCTCCTCGCTCACGGAACTGTTCTCCGCTCCGCCGCTCAAAGCCACATCAGGCCCATTATCGCTCAGCGCTCAACACAGTTATCTTCGCGCTCCACTAAAATTTTGGAGCAACGCGCACGATTAAAATTTAAATTGGCTTATAGCCTATCCATTGTACACACAAACTGCTGTAAAATTAAACGAATAAATGGGCCTAATAATATAAATAAAAATTATATAAACAAAAATGTAAAAAAATATAGGCCTACATAAACATTTTAAAAGTAAATGAATTATTAGGCCAACATTTTGATAACTAAACTTTTGCACAGCGCGCACGATTTTAATTAAAATATGCTTATATCAATTGTACAAAAATATTGCTGTAAAATTAAACGAATCAATGGGCCTAATTATATAAATAAAAATATACAGGCTATAGGCCTACTGTAGGCTACATCAACGTTTTAAAAGTATGCTAAATGAACTATTAGGCCAAAATTCGTATAACTGAACTTTTGCGCAGTGCACGTGGATTACAATTTAAATGGCTTATGTTGTCAAACTTTAAAACAAAACAAAAAAGAAAGAAAGAAAATTAATTGCTTTCCTTATCTACAGTTCTTTTGAGTTCACCTTCAAGAACACAAGTTTGGACAAAGTCTGAGGCTTCAGACTCATGCGGTGGTTGCAGAGAAAACCCTCTCTGCACTCGCAGACCCGCTTGGGATGCTGAACACAATGCTTGCTTCTTTAGCCAGGCGGGGAAAAGACGTGGAGTCAGACTCGTGGTGTGAGCGGAGCGAAATTGGAGCGGGAAATAGGGCGACGCTCCGTCCTTTTAAAAATGCCGCTCTGCGCTCTGTCCAAGATCCGCCCGCTCACGCTCCCCGCTCGCTGAAGCGCCACTCCGTTCACATGCTCTGCACCGGAACGAACAGAGTCTCCGAAACGGATTGAAGCCCGCGTGCATGTGAAGACTGTGCGTGAGCCACGAGATACACTGTAACCGCGCCACCGATCGCAGGCGGCAAGGAGCACTTTGATCACTTGATTTAAAAAACAACGTATTTCAGGGCTAGATCGCTTCTTTTATTTAACAAACGAACGAAATGAATGTTCTGCCAGTTGGAGATGTTTTATTTATTTCTACTGGTAGCTACATCCGTGCCGCGAGAGGTTTTAAAAAGTGGTGGGGACAATATCGACCCTGGCAAAAAGTGGTGGGGACATGTCCCACCCGTCCCACCCGCAAATTACGCCCCTGTATCTAAAATAACACGATGATCATGATAGGTGGTAAAATATTGGAGTTGTGGGAAGCTTACATAACTTAAACTGTATGTTTAAGGTTGCTAGTGTCCTGGGCTGCGTTTTCTGATAACGTTGTCTCTTAGCGCTATGAAGACTCTTAAGGTGTACCTTAACTAAAGGTATACCATTTCTAGGCGTGTTCCCCGAACCATACCTTAGGAAGCTGCTTAAGATATGCCTTCTTACGTGCGTGAAATATTGATCTTGTAAATACTTTCCAGCATTTCAGTAATAAAAGTGCACATTTTACGTACGGTGCTCGGCAGTGATCAAAAGGATTTAAACAGTTAATTTTGAATCTCATCTTGTAAACTCAGAGATGTGGATTCAGACGGCAATTAAATTACCACATGGCTTGTTTGTTAAAAAACAGTAGGTAGGGTAATTTGGCCAGGGATTTTTACGCGGTTTGGGTGAGAAAAAACACTGACATTATGGATTCGGACGGCAATAAAATCGGCAAAAAAACCCTGTAAATGTTTCAAATACCTGGGGAAAGCGGTTCACATGTTGGGGCAGGACTGTTTAGGCTGGAAGCCTGTGTCCGCCTGGGTTATAACAAAGTCGCATGCACCAGCGTCGCCTGTGCCTGGAATGGTGTTTCAACCAAAACCATTGAGCCAGCAATGATTAAAGACATTGAGTTCTACAGTAAGCACACCAAAAACAGAAGTGTCAGGAACCAGAGACCCATTCCAAAAGCTTCGGCCTCACAGCATAATCAGTTCCTGCAAATACTCTCTAACACTAAGGAGCTTCCCACTGGGCTCAGCACTTTTAAGAGCCATGCTAATGTTTTCACCCCCAAACCCTGGTACAACCACTTAGAAGGCTTTATAGAAGAGCAGTGATCCCAAGTGGAAGAGGAAACTAAAGGCCAAGCCGCCTGCAAAGCTTGGCATCAGCATCGGGTGGGGTGGATCACAGGCTCTCCTGCACACATCTGGAAACACCATCACAAACATTAATTAATGACATCTGTAGTCACTCATCGGTCACTCTGAGAGTGCCGTCTTTGCAGTGGGGCAAGGACCACGAGGTGGATGCCATAGACACCTATAAGGATGCTCTCTGCCTGTGCAGTGCCACATCCAACACCTCACCTTCCGTAATGGAGACAGAGGACATTTTCAAGACCCACATCAGCCTAAAAGTGACAATAGCTGGCTTCAGAGTTTCTAAAGAGAGGCCATACATTGGGGTGTCTTGTGATGGGTATGTTTCATGCACAGGCTGTGCCAAAGGAGTACTTGAAGCCAAGTGTCCCTTTAGATGGGCAAACGATCCCACCATCAACTGGACAGAAGATGGTAAAGGACATCTGGACACTTTATTCTCCTTGAAGAAGAACCACTCATACTACACACAGGTACATTATGATTACAATCTATTAAAACAATAAAAAACCTTGGTACAGATGTCAATCTGAGAAGACACTATAACTAAAATAAACATATGTTTTACAGATGCAGATGTTTACCTGTCATGCAAGCTATGCTGACTTCATATCTTGGACCCCACAGCAAAGCACCATCTTCCGTGTTGCAAGAGATGAGGATCTTATTTTGAAAAGTCTAGATACAATTAGCATGTTCTGGGCAAGGCAGAAATACCCGCGTCTGACAGGAGCCTCATTCACCAGGACGGACCAGGAGGAAAACCACCTGATTTAAATCACTGTTAAACACTAATCAGAGAGACAGTGGCTATTGTGCATATATATTTAATATAATAAACAATACATTATAATAATATCACCAAAGAACAATAATGTATTGTAAGTGTTCAGATGCTAAATGCCTGTTTTCAGATGATGGAGGCAGAAGCTACAGACAGTGCAGGGACAGCTTTATGTTAGCTAGATCAGGGATACCGTGTAGAAACCAAGAAACTACATCATTAAGATGATATTGCCTTTATATTGATTATTTCTCATCCCCCACTCTGTCATGGTTAAATACAACACTTGATGACATATTAAGTAAGGCAGCACAGATATGCACAATTGTGTCTATTGTTGCACCTATTGGTCTTCAGTTTCATCCTTCAGGGACTTGACAAACTGCACAGGGAGTGGGCCGTCGAGGATGTGATGCCTGTTCTTCAAGATCACACGCTCTACAAGCAAAAGCACAGAGATAACACCGACTGCTTGTGTGTGAAATTAACACGACCAGGGCTGGACAGAAAATCTCTTAGAGAAATTAATTTATGGAACATCAAAATATATACTTTGTTTTGGTTGTCATATAATATTGCATTGTTTACTGAAATGTTGTTCCATATATACAGTATAGTTAATAAACATTGATTAGCCAACTGAATCATACATGATGTCTTCTTCTGGTGAACTTACCAATATGTATTGTGCCGCTGGATTTGACTGGATCCTCAACTTCTCTCCCTGACAGCTGTTTCCTCCCTTTGCTGAACGCTGGTGTCATTAGGCTGGCACCTAACAGTGCAAAGTCCTCTTGAAGGGTAAATCCCCGATCAGCCAAGATCTGGTACACATGTATAGAATAATCCAAACTATATATGTACAGTATAAAGGATATCCAGAGCACCACTACCTAGCCTCATTTCCCCACATTTATGAAAGGTTTAATAAAATAGTCTTCATGACCTGATCTCCAGGTCGGTGGTACAGTGGATATAAATCCTGATTGTCTGTCAAATTTTCAAGTGAAAAGGAGCTGGTCTGATTCTGAATTCTGCATAAACAAGGAACCTCTTTTTTATAATCCGCTACTTCAAGCAAAAGTGCTTAATTCAAAAAGTCTTCAGAAAACAATGGCAAGAGCTGAATGGACAAGGATAAAGGACTTAAAACATCACGGCGAGTGGAAAAGTCCAGCGGAAATGTGTAATCTGACAGGAATCAAGTCCGTCAGATTTATGAAACATGTAATGGATGAGATTTTATCATCTTTACCTTCTGCTTATCACCAGAAGTCAAGAGACGAGAATTTGAACGAAGAGGATGAAGAGATTTTCCTGATATTATTGTTTCAGCTTTTGTGGAAGAAGAACCACAAGAGGAATCAATCCTTACTTTTAAGACTCCGGTGATACATGGTTTCAAAGAGGCTTCAAAGAAAAGTCTGTATTTGACTTGTGTAAAAGTTGTCAGTTCTGAAGGACTGTAGAGAAACGAAGTGGACAGATGTGCTGGGGCCAAACTCTTCTCCTAGAAGATGCTGGAGGTCCGTGTATAAATCTCCCATTGTGAAACGAACTGCAGACCTACAATGGAGAATTATACATTGGGCGGTAGCTACGAACAGACACGTGATAAAAGAAGAAGCTTTAGTAGATCCAGAGAGAATGTTAAGAGGGTTTGTGACTTCAAGGATCAGAGCAGAGTTTTTTTGTTTTGTTTTTTGACAAAAAATCTGGTTAGTTTTAAGGAAAGATGGGGTTTAAATGAAGTCTTGTGTACTATGGATCATGAGGAAAACCTAATTCTGAATTTTTAAAAATGGTGGTAGGTAATATTTTTTATATGTTGTGTAGCATTATAAGCATGTAATTGTATTTATTTATTTATTTATTTTATTTTTTGAGTGTTGTTCCGCCCTTCAGCGTTTAGTTTGTTTCCTAGTCGGACCCGTTTTAGTGACGGACCTAGTGTTCGAGCCGAGCAACAGCGCTGAAATCACCCACGAGTCTGCGTCATTACAGAGTTGGGTGAAATCTTTGTCTGTAAGTAATTTGTCTTTACTTCCGCATAGCGCATTCTATAGGGAAGTGTAGCGGCAAACCTTTAATAAAATTCATTTTCTCAGAAACGAGACAACGATTTTAGAAACTGATTCGCTAGTCGGATTTCGCATGATATGAGAGAATACTCACCCTCAAAGTTGTCGATGTAGCTCGAAAAATATAATTTTTAGCCCTTCTCTTTCTTACTCTTATGTGTGACAGCTAACTGCCTCACAATATTGTTAACATCATTTACGTTAACCGCGGGAAGTTTTTGTAAACAGCGAGTGTAATTTGCCATTATCTCCACCTAATGCAAAAACCGGCTTCTGACGCAGCGGCGGATGTAACTGGGCGGGCTGAGACAAAACGCGGTAGCGATCGTGCATAAAGCCTATTTGCTGCCCTAGGCAAGATTTTACCTGGTGCCCCATGCATCACAGCCCATTTCACCCCGTCATTGTGTTCATGATTATTTAGCCTATATATATATATATATATATATATATATATATATATATATATATAAGTTCAGTGATGGTTTATTTTTGTTGTAAAAACGTTATTAATTTAGTTAATTTAAGTTAACAGTGATGTCATCGTCCAAATGTCATTCATGCACAACCTATTCATTGAGCACTAGCTTATTTTCCAGTTGATGGCCCCAATCTTCCTCTAAAGCTAAACTATGGCACGTTTCATGTTTTCACCACGAATGAAACTGCGAAATATCTTCTTTAATGTAAGATTTTTGCCCATTTTTTGGAAAATACAGGTTATAATTTGTAATAAATCACTTTAACCACTAGATGGCTATAGAGCTCCACTAGGCCTATATACTATTTGAATTACTGAAAGATATAGTTTCTAAAGTTGGATTCAGTTGGATTCATAATATCTAAATATTATAAAATCACAATTATAACAAAAATAAAATACTAAATACTATAATACAGTTTTTCAATAATGTTACATTATGATTAGAATCAAACCTGAACAACATGTTACAAAGAGAAATGATTTGATCATTTTTTTCAACTGGGGTGCGTGGAAAGTGCTGACGTTTCTTCATTAGGGGAGCCACCAGAGCTTTTTTATAGATTTATTTTTGCGGTGGTTCTGCATTTTAGATTATTTTATTTTACAAATGATAAGAGAACAGTTTTTATAGTCTGTATGTATTCCTGTATATTGTATTCCTCTATATGTGTGTGTTTGTGTGTGCGCGTGTGTGAGCATGATAATTTTGGATTGTGGATGTTTTTTGCATTGTTGGAAGTGTGCCACTTTATTTCTGTCATTTCTGTCTGTATTCTGCGTTATTTCTGATTTTGATGATGAATTTTGTCTATTTTGAGTCCAATGATAAATAAATATGTCTTTATTTATTTATAGATATTTAAAAAATATCATAAATCCTCCAAAACCTGCACAAATGTTGAGTAAAAACATTAATAAAAATAGTAAAATTATAATTGTAAAAAAAATAAACTATTGTTCTGTTACAAAATTAAATTGTATTTTTTGGGGTCCAATGGACCCCGAAGACCACGAGTGTGACTATTTTTGTCACGCCTACATAAAAACAGATAACATTCCATTTAAAAAATTTTTTTTGTAGATCTAGAAAGTGTTGAGAGCCGTAGGATGTTTCATACCATTTGGAAAAAGAGAAAAAATTTTTTAATTCAAGCAAAAGTCATTTGAGGTCCAGTGGACCCCGAAGAATTTTACATAAACGTTGCTATTTTTAATAAACTATTATAAAAATATCATTACTAATTTTGGAAAATACATTTTAAAAATGCCATATATCTCCCCAAAACTGCACAACTGTATAGTAAAACATTCATTTTAAAAAGTGATAGTAAATGCGTCTAAAAAACGGACATGATTGTTACAAAATGACACTGTCGGGGGCATCTGGAGAACTCAGAACAACTGTTAGCATCAAGTTTAAGGTAAAAATAACTGCTATTAAGTATCTTACAACTATGCAATTAGAGAAACTGTTCAATCATTACATCACTTTACCTCTGCCGTTATCCTCTTCTCTTCTTTTTGGCACTCTATCTATCGCAGACTATTATGCTACATGTAAATTCGGCCATCCGTCACAATCAGGAAACTTTCACGTGTCTTGAGCTGGCGCGAGCTGCCCAGCCTGGCTCTACGGGGGTGCTTGAGTGTTTTAAGCGCCCTCAAACGAAAGCAATGCTGTCAACATTGGATGCGGCGAGGGGCAACGCTACACAACAAATGACCAACAGTAAACTGATCGCGCGCGTGCTCTGTTTCTGACGCACTTCACTCGCTGGGCGGGGGAAGATTGATACGCCAGACCGAGTCGGGGGACTTAGTTAAGTTTTTGTGGAGTTTTTTTTTTGTTGCTTTATTTGGTAGTATTACAAATTAATGGTTTTAAAATAGTATTAGTATAAACAATCACTCGTTCGCTTTCAAAAGCTACAATCGATGCTGCGCTGCTTAGCGCATTGGGAACGTCTTTAATCGTGACCCGCTGTGAATATAGTGTGTAAACACATCGATGGAATCGACCGGAAGTAATATAGCCTCGTGCGCGCACCCGCGACACGAAGCTGGGCGATTCCACAGTTTCTGTCCACAAGGGGTGTAATGAACAATATAGATTGAATAATACCGAGTTGTTGTCATTTTTTTATTTTTAGTTTACTATTTTGTTAAAGATAGATGTAAGAAATAATAAAGTTATTTTTATCCCACTAAGCCTTGGCATTATCGTGTAATGAGACTTTACTTTATTTCCGTCCCCAGAAATTGCAGATGTCAGGGTGGGACATTCAGTGCATCTGGATTTTTCCAAAGTCATTTCTTTAATTTGCTTGAATAAAATCCAGAATTTTGGCGCATAACATTTATTTTGGTGTGTCTTCTACAAAATACTACTACTAACACTGAAAGTATAATTCCCTTAATCTACCACGATGCAATGGAAACATTTACTAACGTTCGTTACACTTTCTGTCCAAACAGTTACGCACGTTAAACTATGATTCTAAAGGAAGCAGAGATATAATTTTTCCATGTAATTCTATCAGTAGCAAAACGATAAAAACATCTTGTGTGGGTTAAATTCTCATATGTGTTGCTACATGATAAATTGTTAATAAATCGGGATAAAACAGGGGCCGAGATTTTCTGTCCAAAAATCATAACGCTCGTACATTTTATTCTGACGCTGAATTTCATCTCCTAATCTCTCAACGGTTCTCATGTCAGAAATAAGATCGTCTATGTCACGGACGGTCAGCGTGGGAGGAAGAGTTCAACAGGATTTCACGGATTTCGACGAATGTGGGCAAGTTTGTTGATTCTGTCCAAAAGTTTACGAACGTTAAATTGTTACGAACGTGGTAAACTTTGGTTAAGTAAACGTTAAATTGGATCATTGTGGTGAGAAAGGATAAAAGAGTGTGCAAGTCAGATGATTGCGAGTGGTTTCGGACCGAAAGCGGCGTCGTGTTCATCGTGAAAGATCATGCATGAATGGTGGTTGTATACATTTTGACAGATTGTTCTCACACGCAAGGTCTCTCGCTCTCTCCCTCTCTCCCGCGCGCGCTACACGGTTTGGCGCACGTACAGTCGGCTCTGTTCTGTCTCCCATGCGCAGCTCTAGATTCAGTATGCGGGATTTTTATAGGTTATTTAAAAAAAATAATAATAATTCACCGCAACTCCAAAAAACAATTATTCAGGGATACTTTGCATAAAGAGTTATTGGTGCTTTATTCAGCAGAATTACTCATTTTATCTGTCCACGTTACAAATGTTATTTAATTCACAATGTATGATCTTTAAATTTGATAGTATGATGACAGGTTATTTTAATGTGTTATGAACTTGTTCTATTCTTTGCCAGTTTTCATGAAATGTTATTATTTTGTGTTACAGAGGCAATCTTGCAGGATTGTTGAATTTTTTCCGTCCACATTACACACGTTATAACTTTGCACACTTAGGAGTTCTTTTGTCTTCTACATTTGGCAAATAAATTTGAAAAATATACCTATAGTATTTGTTAGTAATTTTGCTGGCTTTAAGTTTATGAACATACCAGAGTCAAAAATGCACCTTTAAGTTTATAGAACAGATAATATTAGATGGCCACCCTGCCTTCATGGAAGTCATATTACCAGTTTTGTGAACCATACACAACACATGACTCATAACTATACCAAATTAGGAACAAAGAAAAACATGAACTTGGATTCAACCAGAATTTTATTAAACTGAATTAGATTAAGTACACTTTCTGCTTGAACTTACACTGTTTTTCCGTCCATGTTACATACGTTAAATTTGACATCAACTCAACTTTGATCAAAGTTTACTAGTTTACCGTTGCCAGATTTATCCTGCCTTTCACACAGCTGTAGCCCAGGTTTTCTCAGGATGTTAACCTGAGGACAATGGCTTTCTCCATGAAGATTGATTTTGCAGGCTGTTGTCCTTGCAGTTAGACCAAAACTGTGGAATCGCCCAGCTATAATTAGATGAGCCACAGGTCCATCGTCAGGTCTTTTGTCTTCAGAGACCTCACTGTGTTGGTGTGCAAGCATCTATTTTTTCTCTCTGCTACAGATCTTTGTTAGGAGTTATTTAGCTTTATACCTGACAGTGTGCAGAATTTTCACTCTTTCTCATCTCTTAACGATCTTTAAAAGAGTAAATAAAAAAAAGCCAAAAAAAGAAATGAGTCAGCAAGCTAAGCGTTGTGTCCCTCCATGTTCTCGTCCCATGTCAGACCTGGATACACACGCTTACTGCTTTGTGTGTTTGGGGGAGGAGCATGCGGTCGCTGCATTGGAGTCAGGAGAGTGCGAGCATTGTGAGCTTTTCACTGTTAAAATGCTTCGCGCTCGTCTTGGCTTTTTTCAGTCCGCACCTGCATTATCATCGTGGGGCTCCCGAATGGATTTGGCTGACGAGCAAGAGACGGGTCCGTCCCTTTCGCTTGCTTGTTCACCAGATCCACTCATTCCCTCGTGTGATCCCGAAGCGCATCTCGGTGCTTCTTCGGCTCACGCGGGGGACAATAATGAATCTCTTGGGTCTACGGACTTCGAGCAGCCAACCTCTGAGCGTTCCTCGCGCGAAAACGATAAATCTGTAGAGGAATAACTCGAGGTGGATACTCGCGCGGTGGCCAGATTGCAGCTTGACTGGCCTCGTGAACAAGAGACCCCCAAACGCAGTAAGCTTGAGGATAGGTTTTTGTCCGGTGGCAAGGGGGAGGGACCTCAACATCAGTCTCTCCCCTTCTTCGAGGACCTCCATGATGAGCTATCTAAGTCATGGAGAAAACCATATACCTCTCGTGTCTTCGTGCCCTCGACGTCGACTTTTTCGACTATCGTGGGTGCAAAGGCGCGAGGGTATGCGGAGATGCCCCAGGTTGAAGAGACGCTCGCCAGCTATCTCTCGCCTGGGTCTGCATCTTCGCTTAAAAAAACCTACCCTCCCTTCGAAGCCGTGTAGAATAACATCTTCGCTCGTGGGTAAAGCTTACCAAGCTGCAGGTCAGGCTGGTGCTGCGCTGCACACAATGGCTGTGTTACAGGCGTACCAGGCTGACCTCTTGAAGGACCTGAGTGTGGGTACAACGATAGATGAGGAAGCGTTTTCTGAACTGCGCCGAGCCACAGATCTGTCCCTTCGTGCCACTAAACAAACGGCCCGTGCTCCCCCTAGCAAGAACTGGAGACAGGCTCGTCAGGCTCAGCAACCTCCCAAGCCAGACCTCAGGACTATCATCAATAGAAAGAAGAAGTCCTGATGGTCTGGCGCCCAGTCTGGTGGGGGTAGCCCCTCACGGGACGGGGCGTGTATTATATCTGACCGCCCCTCCTCGTTACTCCCACAAAACCTCTCCATCCCCGCCAGCTTTGGTGCTTCGGGGGGCAGCGGTTTCCAGCGAAATGTTAGATGTTCCGGTGCTTCCGGCTTTCATCCAGGGCACGGAACATCTAACATCCCCTCAAGAGGAAGTATTAAAATTGATACCACTATCAGAGAGTCTGGCAGCGTGGAAACTTCTGCCATGCATTTCTGCTTGGGCATTAAGCATAGTACAGATAGGATACAGAATCCAATGTATTCATCGTCCTCCGCGTTTCAACGGCGTGGTCTCCACTTACGTAAGACCGGAGCTGATGCATGTACTATCACAACTCTTCTGAGCAAAGAGGCCATAGAACATGTTCCTCTGCCAGAGAGGGAGTCGGGCTATTACAGCAGATACTTCCTGGTCCCCAAAAAGGACAGGGGGTTGCGTCCAATCTTAGATCTTCGAGGCTTAAACCGTACAGTCAAAGCGCTCAAGTTCAAGATGTTAACCGTCAAGATGGTTGTGTCGCAAATTCAACATCACGATTGGTTTGTCACGATCGATCTGAAGGACGCATATTTTCACATACAAATATTGCCACAACACAGGAAGTTCCTGAGGTTCGCTTTCGGGGGCGAAGCATACCAATTTCGGGTTCTTCCATTCGGCCTAGCCTTGTCACCCAGCACATACACAAAATGCATGGATGCAGCACTGGCTCCATTAAGACTCCAGGGCATTTGCATTTTGAATTATATAGACGACTGGCTAATACTAGCACAATCGCAAGAGGTGGCGCTTCAACACAGAGACATCGTGTTAGCTCATCTAGTTTCTCTAGGGTTGAGACTCAACACCAAGAAAAGTGTTCTTTCTCCTGCCCAGAGAACGACTTATCTCGGGATCGTTTGGGATTTGATCACGATGCGGGCACAATCGTCTCCCGCTCGAATCGAGACCATGCGGCTAACCATGAGCAAAGTCAGGCTAGGTCAAGATCGTACTGTCCGTCAGTACCAAAGGATGTTAGGTTACATGGCTTCAGCGTCCACGGTGATTCCTTTGGGGCTGTTGCACATGAGACCGTTTCAGTTGTGGCTAAAAGCCAGGGGATTTCATCCAAGGGCCAATCCTCACAGGCACATAAAAGTGACGCGCCGCGGGCTTCGTATGCTATCTCTTTGGCTCAGACCCCGGTTCCTTGCCTTGGGTCCCACTATAGGGGCGCCTTGTCGTCGCAGATTGCTAACGACAGACGCCTCCCTGTTGGGCTGGGGAGCGGTCTTAACCCTCTGGGGTCTGAAATCACGCCGGCGTGATTTGCACGATTTTTTTCACATAGCAGCAAAATAGACTTAAAATACTCAGTCATTTTTTGTCATACACTTTTAAGAAATATGAAAAAATGAACTGTTAAATGTCTAGTATTTTATGGGTCCACTTCCAATCGAAATAAAACATTGTACTTTTGTAAAATAAAGAAAATAAACAGGGTGTGCTTTCTGCCTCTCCTTCTCCGTGAACTTTTTTTCTGGAGCACGTCTCTAAACGTAAACAAAACTCAGCGAATACTAGTCACACATGCATGAGCAATATATCTTTATAATCATTTAAGTGTGTACTTTTAAATTATCTAATTCAAAACTAAAAAAAATATTCTCTGTTTATGTAATCTATATAAAAAGAGAGAGATGTCAGTCGTTCTCATTTCAGCTAATTATCTTTTAATGTGACCACGCCCACAGATAGTGCGCGCTATTCAAACGCAAATAATCTGAGGCAAGTCATGCAAACTGTTAACGCCCCCATATCAGCTGGACAAAACACATCAAGTTGAACAAGAATCGTGGACTTTACCTCTTGCTGCGCTCTGAGGAATAATACTATCGTCCTAATCCTGGAACAATTTACCTCAGAAGTCCTGGTAGTATCATTCCGAGGAGCAGCGAATCAAGCTAATGTAGTAAGGTATTTATTCTTAAGAGCTTTGTTATAATCGCGATATTGATAGTGTGAATGATGAATGAAAGGCACAGACGCGCGTGCGCTGTTGTTTACAGCTGTAGTGCGCATCTCACACTCACATAAACACGATATGTTACAGACTAAATATGAATATTTAGACAAGATTCTTCAGAATTGGTTCAAAGTTAGTGGAAACATCTTGAAAAACATTTGTCTTTTCCCACTGGGTACCACAAGAAAGTGTGAGGACAATATACACTCACCGGCCACTTTATTAGGTACACATGTCCAACTGCTCGTTAACACTTAATTTCTAAGCAGCCAATCACATGGCGGCAACTCAGTGCATTTAGGCATGTAGACATGGTCAAGACAATCTCCTGCAGTTCAAACCGAGCATCAGTATGGGGAAGAAAGGTGATTTGAGTGACTTTGAACGTGGCATGATTGTTGGTGCCAGAAGGGCTGGTCTGAGTATTTCAGAAACTGCTAATCTACTGGGATTTTCACGCACAACCATCTCTAGGGTTTACAGAGAATGGTCCGAAAAAGAAAAAACATCCAGTGAGCGGCAGTTCTGTGGGCAGAAATGCCTTGTTGATGCCAGAGGTCAGAGGAGAATGGCCAGACTGGTTCGAGCTGATAGAAGGGCAACAGTGACTCAAATAACCACCCGTTACAACCAAGGTGGGCAGAAGAGCATCTCTGAACGCACAGTACGTCGAACTTTGAGGCAGATGGGCTACAGCAGCAGAAGACCACACCGGGTGCCACTCCTTTCAGCTAAGAACAGGAAACTGAGGCTACAATTTGCACAAGCTCATCGAAATTGGACAATAGAAGATTGGAAAAACGTTGCCTGGTCTGATGAGTCTCGATTTCTGCTGCGACATTCGGATGGTAGGGTCAGAATTTGGCGTCTACAACATGAAAGCATGGATCCATCCTGCCTTGTATCAACGGTTCAGGCTGGTGGTGGTGGTGTCATGGTGTGGGGAATATTTTCTTGGCACTCTTTGGGCCCCTTGGTACCAATTGAGCATCGTTGCAACGCCACAGCCTACCTGAGTATTGTTGCTGACCATGTCCATCCCTTTATGACCACAATGTACCCAACTTCTGATGGCTACTTTCATCAGGATAATGCGCCATGTCATAAAGCTGGAATCATCTCAGACTGGTTTCTTGAACATGACAATGAGTTTGCTGTACTCAAATGGCCTCCACAGTCACCAGATCCTAATCCAATAGAGCATCTTTGGGATGTGGTGGAACGGGAGATTCGCATCATGGATGTGCAGCCGACAAATCTGCGGCAACTGTGTGATGCCATCATGTCAATATGGACCAAACTCCCTGAGGAATGCTTCCAGCACCTTGTTGAATCTATGCCACGAAGAATTGAGGCAGTTCTGAAGGCAAAAGGGGGTCCAACCCGTTACTAGCATGGGGTACCTAATAAAGTGGCCGGTGAGTGTATTTCTTAAGCCGAAATCTTTTCTGTTGAGAGAGCTCAGTGCAATTACTAATTTTCCGGGCCCAAACTACCGAAGAAACAAATTTCTCAAGATCAGGAAAAAAATCTCCAATTTCTACTCCTGCTTTCCCTTTTGTTTCATCAAGAAAAACATTAATTTGTTCAGCAGTATACAAATCACTTTCTCTTGCTCTTTCCATCTCAGACCACTGTTCATCCCTCACACTACCTTCAGTACTCTGAGATAACCCATCCATTTCATCGCCTACGTCCTCCTCTGAACATTTTGCCCGAGTCACTAAAGAGTATTGCAGCACATCCTCTGCACTGCATTCATTCACCATCCTATCCGTAGCACCATAAGCACGAGCAGGCTTTTCAACAGCATAACTACACCCAGGCTGATCATCACTCACGCTTTTAGAAACAAATCCACTCACCTCCTCTTGTTCCTTCACCTCCTCCGTCACTCTATCAGTCTGCACGGTGTCTTGTCTATTCTTTTCGATCGCTGACAATTCTCCATTTGATTCTTCAGCTCTAGCTGCAATAGTTAAAGGCTGAGGTTCATCGCGCACTTTATGCGGACACGAGAAGCGCTTATATCCGACATCGCCACAATCAAAACATTTCAAACTCTCCGTGCTTGCATATACCATGTACGAGTTATCTTCGTGTTTAACGCGAAAAGAAACTTCTAAGGATCGATCTGGGGAGCTTAGGAACATAAAAATTTGACGTCGAAAAGACAATACATGCTTTAGCGCCGTATTTTTGCACCCTAAAGGGATCGTTCTCATGGGGCTTGCAATTTTCCCAAATCGTAGAAGTTCTTTTATTATTACATCGTTGGAAACAAACGGCGGAATATTTGAAATTGTGATTTTAGTAGCTGGGGCAGACAGCGGTGAAACCGGAACAAAAGCCTCTTTCACCCACAGTCCGTCCACAGTCAATTTATTCACTAACGCTTCAGCTTTCAAAAATACTACGACCGCTTTGTTCATTCGCGAGCCAGAGATGATGTTATCAAAACCAACCTTCTGTCCTACCGCCACCAACAAATCCTCAACTGTTACACCCGCCTCCGGCACACACCTGCACCCATTACGGAGGGATAAGCAGGCCGTTCCTTGCGCCGGAACGGCTGCCATACCGGTCACTCGCTGTTTTTTTTTTTTTTAAATAACGTAGGGGGAAAAGAAACAAAGAAAAGAAACAAAATCAAAGAAAAAGAAGGGGAAAAACCCCAAAAAGGAAAGAAACGCTCTCCAACGCCACCACACACGATGGGCCTCACCGGAAGTGCGAGAGAGAGAGAGAGACAGTCTCTCTCTCCCTCTCTGTCTGTCTGTCTCTCCCTCTCTGTCTGTCTCTCTGTCTGTCTCTCTCTCCCTCTCTCTCTGTCTCTCTCTCCCTCTCTGTCTGTCTGTCTCTCCCTCTCTGTCTGTCTCTCAATTCAATTCAATTCAATTCAAATGAGCTTTATTGGCATGACTTGTACAGTATTGCCAAAGCATTGGCCATTACATAGGCAATGAGCAAATAATCAATAAAATTAATCAATAAACAAATGCATGAATACATTCATATATCAAAATAAATAAAATTAAAATAAAAACAAAAATAAAAAACACACTTTTGAACCAACATTCAGACTTCAGTTTTGTCCACTGGCTGACTCCCGTAGTTTGTGGCAGGCTGTTACATACTTTGCTGCTGTTGTGATTGAGCTGGAGTTTTCTCCCAGAATATGATTTAGTTTATCTGAATTTGGTAATGCCATAAAATTTTGTTCTAGTTGTTGGAATCTAGAGAAATAGTCTGATCTAATGCTGTGATAGTGATCACAGTGTATGAGGAAATGTTCTTCTGTCTCCACCTCTCCCTGAGAGCACAGAGAACACAGTCTCTGCTCTCTCTCACACACACACACACACACACACACACACAGAGAACACAGTCTCTGCTCTCTCACACACACACACACACAGAGAACACAGTCTCTGCTCTCTCACACACACACACACACACACAGAGAACACAGTCTCTGCTCTCTCGGCTGCCATCTCTGCCGGTGCCGGCCTCTCTCTACACCGCAGGGCTTCGGCCTGGTAAGAGCTCGGGTCACTGCGCTCCGGGGCCGGTTCTGCTCCTGACACCGCAGGGCTTCGGCCTGGTAAGAGCTCGGGTCACTGTGCTTCAGGTGCTGGTAGAACTTCACAGCTCTTTTTTGGATACTGATCAATAGGGGGTATTGTCCTAATTCAGCTCTGCAAGAGTTGTTTGGTGTCGCTCTGTTTACTTTTAGGATGCTTTTACAAATTTGGGTATGCAGAGTTTCAATTTCTTCTTTTTCCCATTTTGAGAAATCTTGTGTTTTTAGAGGTCCCCATATCTCACTGTCATACAGAGCAATTGGTTCAATTATTGCTTTTAGGATTTTTAGCCAGGTTTGAATTGGAATTTCATGTCAAATTGTATTTTTAATCATGTAGAAGACTCTCGTTGCTTTTGCTTTCAGTTCATTCACAGCCAGATTAAAGTTCCCTGTCGAACTCAGTTTTAGTCCCAGATATGTGTAGTCGTGTGTGTGTGTTGGAGGACTTGGTTTCCTGCTCTGAAGATGTATTTATTTTCCCTACACCTGGATCTATTTTGAAAAATCATTATTTTCGTTTTTGCAAGGTTAATTTTGAGAGCCCACGTTTGACTGAACGTCTCTACGACGTCGAGGAGCTGTTGTAGTCCCTCTTTTGTTTTTGACAGAAGGACTAAATCATCTGCAAAGAGGAGACATTTAACTTCTGATTCGGTCAGGGTTGGGCCGGGGGCAGGGGAATTATTTAAGGCTTTGGCTAATTCGTTTATATAGATGTTAAATAGAGTGGGGCTTAATGGGCAACCTTGTCTGACTCCTCTTTGTTGGGAGAAAAATTCTGTTCTCTTATTTCCTATTTTTACAGCACATGTATTGTTTTTATACATGGTGCTTATCAAATCAAATGTTTTCCCTCCAATCCCATTTTCCAGTAGTTTTAGGAAGAGTCCTTCGTGCCAGATCGAGTCGAAAGCCTTCTCAAAGTCAATAAAGCAAGCGAAGACTTTGGATTTATTTTGGTATACGTGTTTATCAATGATCGTGTGAAGGGTGTAGATGTGGTCCGACGTTCTGTGTTTGGGCAGAAATCCAATTTGACTTTTGTCCAGAATTTTGTGGGTTTTGAGAAAGTTCTGCAATCTTATATTAATAATTGAACAGAATATTTTCCCCAGGTTGCTATTGACACATATGCCTCTGTAATTGTTTGGCTCATATTTGTCTCCTTGTTTAAAGATTGGTGTGATTAGGCCTTGGTTCCAGGTGTCGGGGAAATATCCTACTCTCAAAACAAAGTTGAATAATTTGATTATTGCGGTTTTAAATTTGTCGTTGGTGTATTTGATCATTTCGTTTAGTATTCCATGTTAAATAAAACATGTTTATCCTCGTGTACACAGCTTCATCTCCACATCACAGGCTGTGCTCATCCTTCACTGTACCTGACCCTGGATCAGTCCTTCATTCACACAACAGCGCTAATGTCAGGGACACAATCATTATTCTACACTGACCTCGACAGCCTTCCTCTTAGAAACACAACAGGACTCGTGTGAAGCGTTTGATGTGGAAATGCTGGATTCTTCTTTACTTCTCGTCCTGATAAACTCACTGATCTCTGAACCAAAGATGAAGATCACCTGAGATGAATCCTGTCACACACTTTACCTGTGAAATAAAACTAGTCAAACACACACTACAAAGTGTCTACATTCAATCACACTGAAGTAAAAAGTTTGGTAACACTTTACAATAAGATCCTTTTAGTTAATTCCAGTTAAAGAAGCGCTGAACAGAGGAGAGAGAACGAAATAAAACAAGAATCAACATATTTTCAGAGATGAGAACTGAGGATTTGTTATGTTGTAAACGTGACGCAGAGATGAGTGTCCGAAGAGCTGACTGGGTTTAACAGGGAAAACAAGCGATTATCAGTTTAAAGGTCCCATATTGTCAAAACTGAAATTTCCTGGCTTTTTTCATGATAACAGAGGTCTAGGCGCTTTGAAACTACCATATAAATGTCAAAACAATCGATCCACAGACAAATGCACACCGCCTGCACAAAGAAGCTGTGCCTTTTCCCAAGCTGTTGTGACTTCCGTAAATTTGTGATGTCACAACTACTCAGTCCCCGCCTTCAGTCACCACTCCCACCAATGGTGGGTCACTCAGAAAACAACAGGCCAATCAGAAGAGATGCTCATGAATATTAAGTAGACGGGCCAAAATCAACCTGTTCTTGGCAGAGCTCCTGAGAAAGGAGCCGTAAAAATATATTGAGATGGTTTTTGGTACTTATAGGCTACTGCAAATATATATTCTTAAGGACATCAAAACCTAAAATAAAACTTCAGAAAGTTGTACAATATGGGACCTTTAAACTAACGGTTGGACTCGTGTTCATATAGTGTTCATTACAACTCACCAAAGCTCCAGTCCAGTCTCCTGTATTTATACAGCGCTTTATACAATACAGATCATTTCTAAGCAGCTTTACAGTGATAACAGGAAAATAATGTTGTAACAATATTGTTAAAAATAAAATAAAATGTCCCCCAAGTGATCAGGATATTTACACGCAGCAGGAATCGTGTTTCTGACATTTATATGAGCCTGATTTCAACAAAGCAAAGCCTGTGAACGCTTTATATAATTACAATATAGGTCTAAATCCATATGATCACTGTTATATATATCATCATATCATCCAGCCCTAAAACTTGTGTTGTTTTTCGACAGTGTTTATTTAAAAACATCCAATTATGCAGAATATACGATGGTGAATATTTAATCGATGAGTTGTCATTACAATATACAGGGTTTGATTTTACCCCTAAATTCAGCATACTGACACACAATAACTGTAAATCCAGCTTTATCTGCCTGGATCCAGTCGTTTCTGTGAATCGCAGCGGTCATTTGCTTCTCTGTTCTGAAGCTGTCAGCAGTCTGTGAAAATATACCTCAGATTGTACAGTCAATTTTAAAGCTGTTTCCCACTTTAGATGTGTTTTTCACGGCATTCACACTGAAAACCAATGCTGCCACTCGGTGTGTGTGCGTGTGCGCCACTCGGTGTGTGTGCGTGTGCGCCACTCAGTGTGTGTGTGTGCGCGTGCGCCACTCGGTGTGTGTGTGTGCGCCACTCGGTGTGTGTGTGCGTGTGCGCCACTCAGTGTGTGTGGGTGTGCGCGCGTGCGCCACTCGGTGTGTGTGTGTGCGCCACTCGGTGTGTGTATGCGTGTGCGCCACTCAGTGTGTGTGTGTGCGCCACTCGGTGTGTGTGTGCGCCACTCAGTGTGTGTGTGCGCCACTCGGTGTGTGTGCCACTCGGTGTTTCTGCCACTCAGCGTGTGTGTGACCACAGTCACTACGACCAACAGTGACGTCACACGCATATCCTCAATTCTCCAGGTAGTATCGCAGGGCTTAAAGTACTCCGGCCGGGGAGTAAAAACATAACTTGCACACAACAATAAACTTAAGTTACTCTTAGAACTTGGTACCTAATGTATTACTCCCGGTACCTACTAGGCACTCTGATAGGTCTACCAAATCTTGACAGTCTCTCATTACCCATTGCATGAAATTGACTACTTCTTACAGGCGAACTCTTGGCATTTACAGAAGACGAACAACTGGCACTGGCAGTATTGTCCACATTGTTTTCCTGCTCTGAATTCAGCTCACAATCTGGTGAAGGAACAGGTGAGTCTTCCACAGCTTCAATTGGAGGTTCAGTTGCAGGACACACTTTCTCCTTTGTTTTCAGCAAACCTCTTCTATTTCTTCTGAAGATGCGACTGTCTGGTGTTTGAACAATGTAAGATCTTGGTTGTTGAAGTTTGTCGAGAACTACTGCAGGTTGCCATTTGCTATCCTGTCTAATTCTCACTCTTTCATTTTTCTGGAATTCAGGTAACTTTCTTGTCCCACGATCAAAGTATTGTTTTTCTTTGACTTGCCTGTTTCTCAGTCTGTTACGCACCTGTCTGGAAAACCTTGGGCATCAACATTTTCTTTGACACTGGAATCTTGGACTTCAGTCTTCTTCCCATGAGTAACTGTGCAGGTGAAAGGCCAATTCCATTCAACGGTGTGTTTCTATACTCCAGGAGAGCGATGTACGGATCTCTATTACTGTCTTGTGCTTTTTTCAGCAGATTTTTTATTGTTTGCACTGCCCTCTCTGCCTGACCGTTTGACTGTGGAAATCCCGGACTCGATGTAGTATGAATGAACTCCCAGCTGGCTGCAAACGCTCGCATTTCAGCACTTACAAACTGTCTACCATTATCTGAAAAGAGTTCATCTGGCACTCCGTGTCTGGCGAACATTGATTTGAGAACCGCAATGATTTGCTTGCTTGTCATATCATTTAACTTAGCGATTTCAGGGTACTTGGAAAAGTAGTCTACACACAGGAGGTAATCAGCATCTCTGAAGTGAAACAAATCCATTCCAAGCTTTGACCATGCTCTTTCTGGGACAGGATGTGACACCAGCGGCTCTCTGGAATTGCTGTTTCTGTGCTTAATGCAGATGTCACATTTACTGACAACATCTTCAATTTGCTTTGCCATTCCTGGCCAAAACAAAACGTCTCTGGCTCTTTCCTTGCACTTTACTATACCCATGTGTGCTTCATGGATTCTTTCAAGCATTTCATCTCGCATTTTGTTTGGGACTATTAGTTTACCATTTTTGAACAACAGTCCATCTGTGTAACTCAGTTCCTCTCTAAAAGTCCAGTACTGCTGTATAGACTTTGGTACTTGGCTTCTTGAGTTTGGCCACCCTGACTGAACAGCTTCTCTGACTAAACTCAGTTCTTCATCCTCTAAAGTTGCTGACTGAAACTGTTCTTTTTTTCCTTTGAAACAGGTAACTGGTGAAGGATAAAACTCACTTCTATCTCTTCCTCTTCTCTGCTGTCCTGAGTGCAATGCTCTTGAAGGCAAGCTCTGCTCAATGCATCCGCAATGTGCAACTCCTTTCCTGGAACATATCTCACCACTAGGCTATACTTTTGCAGTCTCATCATCATTTTCTGAAGTCTGGACGGAGCTTTATGGAGTGGCTTCTTGAAAATGATCTCCAACGGCTTGTGGTCAGACTCAACCTGAATGCAGCGTCCATATAGATATTGGTGGAATTTTTCACAGCCATGCACAATTGCTAACAGCTCTTTTTCAATTTGTGCATAGTTTTTTTCACAATCTGTTAGTGCTCTCGAGCCGTAGGCTACTGGCTGTCCCTCCTGAAGAATCACAGCTCCTAGACCTTCTGAGCTCGCATCCACAGACAAGGTAACTGGCTGGCTCACATCATAAAATTTCATCACTGGTGCTGTACTCACTAGCTCTTTTAGCCGATTGAAGCTGTTTTGTTGTACACTCTCCCAATGCCAGACTGTTTCTCCTTCCAGCAGCTTTCTGAGAGGTGCAGTCACTTCTGACAGATTTGGGATGAACTTTGCTAGGTACTGCAACATGCCTAAGAACCTCTGCAGGGCTGACTTGTCCTGTGGCTCCGGCATTTCAAGAATAGCTCTCACTTTTTCACTGTCAGGTTTCAATCCGTCTTTGCTCAGCACGTGACCTATGTAGCTGATTTCACTTAGGCCAATCTTGCATTTGTTTCTGTTCAGTTTCAGGTTTATGCTTCTCAGTTTTTCTAACATCTTCCTCAGTCTGCAGTCGTGTGAGTCTTTGTCTTTTCTCCACACCAGAATGTCATCCATTACATTAACTACTCCTTCCATTCCTTCCAGATGCTGAGACAAACACCTTTGGAACACCTCTGGAGCTGATGAAATCCCAAAAGGAAGCCTTGTAAAACTGTACCTCCCCAAGGGTGTGTTAAATGTACAGAGTTTAGAACTGTCATCATCCAGCCGGATCTGCCAAAATCCCTGATTTGCATCCACCACAGAGAATATCTTGGCTCTGGGCATTTCTGCCACAACTTCCTCAAGGGTTTTAAGAGGATAATGTTCCCTTCGTATTGCTCTGTTTAGATCTTGAGGGTCTATACAGATCCTAATCTTGTTGGGTTTTACAATTGTCACCATACTATTTACCCATTCAGTGGGCTCAGTCTGTTTTTTTATGACCCCCATCTCTTCCATACGTTTCAGTTCTCTTTCAATGTCTTTTTTCAAAGCCACCGGAACTTTCCTTGGTGCATGAATCACTGGCATGACCTCAGGCTTTGTCTGAATGTGGTGGACTCCTGGAACACAACCCAATCCTGTAAACAAATCTTCAAATTCACTAAGAATATCTTTTGATGTGTCTCTTGTTATTTCATACATTATTTTTATCACTCCCAAAATGTTGCATGATTCTCTTCCCAGAATTGCACAGGCATTTTGCTCTATGACCTGAAATTCAAGAGTGTACAGCTTGTCTTTGTACTTGCATTCAAGGTGTTGCTGACCCAAGGGCGACATCTTGTGGCCTGAATACGTTACTAGTTTACATCCTGATTTTCTTATGTCACTTTTGTCGACCTTCAATGCATCCAGGTCTCGCACTGATATGACATTACAATCTGCACCTGTATCTAACTTTACAATCAGCTTCTGGTTGTTTACCTTGAGGGTTTCAGTCCACTGTTCCACTCCAGTTTGCAGTTCTTTCTTTTTCACTTCATCACTGATTTGATACAGTTCAGTCTCCATCTCAATGGTTCCAAGAAACATTTCATCGTCTTGAGCGATTCCATGAATTCTTTGTTGTTTCTCTGTTTGTGCACGAGTCATGCACTTCTTTGCATAATGATTCTTTTTGTGGCAGGCTTTGCATGTCTGTCCGTATGCAGGGCATTTTTTTGGTTCGTGTCTGTATTAGAGTGCGGATCGGGCCGAATTTTTCTGTCCGAGCCCGGCCCGCGTCCGACAGAGCAGTAACCGAGCCCGACCCGAGCCCGACAGGCATAAAGATATTTATGTCCCAGCCCGACCCGAGACCGACAGTTAAAATCCCATTTTTTTCTCATACTAATGACACATGTACGTTTGTTTGTGTGGAAAGCCCGCTTTTTACTAAGCAAATGTAGGAAGGCATTCGGAAATGTCAACAGGACGAGCACATCAGCGCGTACGCAGAAACAAGCGCACTTAACACAGGCGCGCATGCACGTGTTTCGTTGTCACGGCTACATAAACAAATTTCCGCACACAGGAAGACAGATGTTATGGTAATATTTTACATGTATTTTAATCACAAAAACGAACGTTTGCATCAAGTGAAAGCATCAGGCACATTTGCTACCTACATAAGCTGTTTTAAATAAAAAAATGTTCAATGCCTTATCGCGCTGATGTGACCGAGCCCGACCCGAACCCGAACATAATTTCTAAATATCTGTCCGAACCCGGCCCGGCCCGTCGGGTACCGGCGGGTCCCGTCGGGCTCGGGTCGGGTATCCATCCTCTAGTCTGTATCCACATCTTGTGCATTCTCCTAGTGACTTCTTTGGCTGAATAAATTCTTTTTCCTTCTTCACATTCTTCTGTTTGTGAATTTTGTGCACTGGGATTTCAATTTCTTCTTGCAGTGATTTTAATTGGTTTTGACTCACTTCACTGGCACGGCAAATATCCACTGACCTACGCAGGGTTAACTCGGGTTCTCGTAACAACCTGCCTCTGATCTGGTCATTAGTAATGCCACAAACAATTCGGTCCCTTATCAGTGACTCGGTAAGTTCTCCAAATTCACAGTCCTTCGCTTTATTCTTTAAGTCTGTCACATAAGCATCAATCGACTCTGTTTGGCCTTGTGCTCTAATAAAGAACAAATGTCTCAGGTATGTCAGGTTTTTTCGTGGTTCGCAGTATTTGGCAAACAATTCTTTTAATGTCTCGAAGTCGTCAACATCATCATCAAATGTAAATGTGTTGAATACCTTGATTGCATCGTCTCCTGCGACATGCAGAAAAGTGGCACACTTTATTTTTTCCGACTTCTCTGAGATTCCACTCGCGATAAGATACAGTTCAAATCGCTGGATCCAACCTCTCCAGTTTTCGGCTAGGTTTCCTTCCAAGCACAGAGCTCCCGGGGGCTTCAACTGATCCATAATTTATAATTCTAATAACTTCTGACACCATGTAATGTATAGAAGACATGAAACCGCATGTGGTTGAACTGAACTTCCTTTACTTGTCTGTGTTTTAGCATCACACATCTTGATGCAACAGCGCCTCACAGCGTTCACACAATTACACTACAACATGTATACATAATACATGACAAATATCATTGATACTGGCCTTCATTAATAAAAAGATGCCGTTAAGATAGAGCCGTAATACTTGAAAATAAATGGTCCCCCCCAAAAGAAAAGTTCAGGCTCAGGAATTTTTTTCACTTTAAGCCCTGAGTATCGTGTAGCTTTTTCCTCCTGATTTCCACATTAAAGTAACGTATTGAGTTTTCTCAAACCTGCTGACCTCTTGGATGGAGTTTGATGATAAAGTGCTGTCAGGGATTGTGTTGAGTGAAGAATGAGTCTTTTCTTCTCAGAGACAAACGACCGTCGCATTTTACACTCAAATGGATTTCATTGGCACTAAAAGTTAAGTGCAAAAAAGGGATTTGTGAAATATAATCTTGAAAGTCTAAACTCAAAACTCATTATTTCCATCAACATGTGATGAGTTATAAAATACACAAATATACTTTAGTAATGAAGTACAATAACTCACAGCCCTCAATATGAAGATCATTCATTCAGAAACTTGGCAGCTTGTGTGGTTTCAACACACCTGGGAGTTTACAAATGCCGTTTGTAATCCCGCGTTTGTTGTGGGTCGATATGTAAAACTGGTTTTTGGTGGTTGTGGGTCGATATGTAAAACTGGTTTTTGGTGGTTGTCGCCGACATTCCTGGTCCACCAGCTAATATGCAAATCCTGCGTTGGCAGAGAAAGAAGAATAGGAGTGTTTGTGTTTACTTCGACAGGGAAAACACACTGGTAACGCAGACCACACCGCCACATCATCTGGAAGTATCGCATACGAAGATACAATTACTTTTGTCTTTCAGCATCAAATCTAGACCACTTTAGAGGTCGTTTGGCCAGAAACTGCACACTTAGAAGAGTTGGGGAAACTTCTGGCGTACATTAAAAGGTTTTAACTGCAGACGAGCACTAACCTTAGACACCTTGTAAACTTGTGCAATTACAGGTGAAGATGTGCACTGAGTTCAGAAGATCTCGATGTCGAACACTATAACAGACTGTAGATCATTAACTTTCCTCGTCTTCGTTTTACACAAATTCACCAGAGATAACATGGTATTACTGTCTATGTAAAAGTTGACTTTACCCTAAAATTATGAATCTTACGAGAAAATTCCCCGGGTCATAAAATAAAAGAATCTTATTTTTGGGACCAAAATGTTTATATGCACATATTCTGCCTCTTTACTGCAATGCAAAATAAACAAATCTAAAACAAATGGTATTTTATTACTTTAGTATGCACAGATTTTTTTGGTATTATTACATTTATTTGCATTATTTTACTGCATTAACATGCATTGCATTATCAAATTACTGGCATACTTTTTATTATCAGAACTTGTTCAGTATAAAGAAAAACGATTGTAAGTAATAAGAATGTGCTTAATTAAGGGGAAATAATGGTCCTTCAACCAGTCTTGATATGATCTATATATCTTTTGAATTTGACATGAAATGTGATCCAGACAAATTCTTGCCATGTTTCACATTCCAAAAATCTGAATTGAAACTAAAGAAGTGTTGCACATTAGAAGTTGCTCCATTAGTTTCATTGTAAGGGCCGTAATGAAGCACAAGCACTTTCCTGAGCTGTAAATGAAGGCGTTCGGAGCCACAATGGTGTTGGTGTGGGGCCGCGAGTTTAAGATGAATGAAGATCTCCGTCTATACAGCTCCGCTCGACTGGACGAAACACGCTCACCTCGACCCGAACGCTCCCAGACTCATAAACTAAACCTGAGACTAACAAATCTATTGTGTCTGTGTCCTTTGCACTGCTATCCCACAATGCTCCTCTGTTGAGAGGTGGTCCCGGGAGAAGCGCACATAAAGCACGCATGTGAAGCCTATATCACAGGGTTCATATAACACTGAGTCTCGAGTCCAGCCAGAGGTGGAGAGCATTCCTCTTTCTGTTCACGCCGCTTATCGGGTTCCAGACCGGAGAAATGAAAGAGAAAACGGCATGAGAACAACAGCGGCAAAGAAAAAGAGAGAGAGAGAGAGAGAGAGAGGGAGAGAGAGAGAGAGAGAGAGGGAGGGAGAGAAAGAGAGAGAGAGAGAGGGAGGGAGAGAAAGAGAGAGAGATAGGGAGGGAGAGAAAGAGAGAGAGAGAGAGAGAGAGAGAGAGGGAGGGAGAGAGAGAGAGAGAGAGAGAGGGAGGGAGAGAAAGAGAGAGACCTTTGACCTTTAAAATCAGATTTATTTTACATTAAATATTCCAAAACACAAAGAACAAACATCTTAAAAAACAAAACAGAAAAATAAAATAAAAGAATTAAAAAAAAAAAAAATAATAATAATAATAGAACAACTACAACTCAATTTATCTTTTAAAACACTCCAAAGCTTATCTGAAAACCTTGCCCCTCATCGGGCTTACACATCACTCCTTCCGTTCCCCACATCAAAAAAAAGGTCTCAATATCATTTATCAATTCATAGTAAGCAAACTCCAGCATCAGACGTCCCTTTATAAAACCTTTTAACATCTGCACTGGATCTACTCCACTTAGATTAAGAGTCCTGTTTTTCCTGGTTAGCCAGATTGCCATCTTTGCTTTACCAAAAATAAAATTCAATAATACTACTTTTTGTTTATTTATAGCCCTATATTTTGGCCCATATATAAATAAACCATTAGTAAACAAAAAACCCAACCTTTGGCAAACATTTTTTAGCAACCAAAAAAGTTCACTTAGTCTTGAACATTCAACAAAAAGATGATTAACAGTTTCAGATTCCCCACAAAAGCTACAGTCTACACTATGCAAAGGATCCAGATGTGCTTTGTACCTGTTTGTAGCTATTGCCCAATGTACAATCCGCCACTGAAAATCCCCCAGTCTTTTTTCAATGGGCTTCTTGTACAGGGACCTCCAACTACCTTTCGGGGAAGATCCTTGCTCAGCTACTCCAATCCATTTTGACTCAATCACTTTGTCCAGAGCTCTTAAATTGAGAGCTTTAACACAAATCATGTACAGAGCTTTCTTGGAAAAAAGTTCAAAATGTCCAGGTTCAGGAGTTCTAAGGGTCAGTAGACTCCCTTCAGTCTCTTCCCACTCTCCCACTTCTGCAACCACACGAATTCCAGGGAATAATCCATCAAATTCCTCTAAATGTAACAACTGAAGACGCAAACGATTCTTTATTCCTGCCAGAAGTCTTTGAAGGACACGAAGAGATCGAATGCCTGTTTTAAAACACAATTCTTCTGCTGTAATCCACTGGTTGTTAATCTTTAAATGTCCAATTTTACAAATGCCAGCTTTTATCAATTGATTACGTAGTGTGACTGAATTCAGTAGTTCAATAGACAACAGTCCATTAAAGAACAAAGGTTCTTCCATAGTCCAAACGTTAACTCTTTCCACAGAAAAAAATGTGCCACACTTGTAAAGCTGAGGCATAAAAAGACGTAAGTCCATTAAGGTCCATGTTCTTCAGGTTCATTAAGAACAGATGTCGGTCAAGCCCCAGACGACCAACCCTCCTCAGGAGGGCACACGCCACTTCCATCCAGTTCTGATCTTGATGGTAAAGAAACCTTTGGACAGTCTTTAGTCGAAAAGCTGCATACCTAGATTTTAATTCAATTAGGCCTTGTCCTCCTTCATGAACTGGTAGGTACAGGACAGCTTCTTTCACCCAGTGCTTTCCAGACCAGAAGAAATCAACAAGAACTCTCTGGATCTCTACAAAAAAGTCCATTGGTGGATCCAAAACATTCAGCCTGTGCCACAGGGTAGATGCCACTAAATTGTTGATAACCAGCTAGGGTTGGGTATCGGTTGGGTTTTATCCGATACCAGTACCTACTCGGTATTTTTTAAACGGTTCCGGTGCTTAAACGGTTCTTGTTCCGATACCTAAGAAAACGAAACCGCACACACTTTGTCAAAAAATAATACCCTTTTATTTACAGGGCCAAACTGGACACAATATTAACTTAAATAGGCTATTTAAAGATTTTCTGATTAAATGAAAAATTGCGCCGTTTAATAGGCTACTGATGTAAAATACTTAAGTTAAGATCAACATTTTGTCTTCACATATTATGACTACTTCAAGCAGAGAAATATCTGACACTGAGCAGAAATATTTAACACACACAGTAGCCTATAGCCTCGTATAAAGAAGTGTTGGAACTTTGTTAAAACATTTTGCACACGTTGTCACACTCGCTGTTTAATGGCAACTGTGTTTGCTAGCCTACTTGATATGCAAGGTTTGCAGTTGGCATTAAAATAGGCCTAATAGACTTGTCCGAAGAGGAACGGCTGCTGTTATCATCGTCTGTGATGTCGCAACCCGATCGCACTACTAGATCGTCTCAAGCACGCAGTGTGTTTATCGTGTAATTTATACGCGAAAATTAGTTTTTACGTGCATAGGATACGCATGGGTTGGTTATATGTTTAGTAGTGGTGTGGGGTGCGTGTGTATAATACATTTGGCTTTGGGTAGAATTAGTGGTGTGGGATGCGTGTGTATTACACGCAATGAAGTGCGCATCAAATGCACGCGAAAACCTCGTAGCCTATCATATGCACATAAAATCTAATTTTCGCATATAAATTGCACGATAAACACACTGCGTGCTATAGAGACACTGGCAGCTGCTGAACTTGAACTTTCGTCAAGCGTGTCAGAGGATCTGAGTTGTAATCCGCATTCGTACAGTTTTTTTCTTTTTTTTTTTGTTCTCATCAAAACCAATTATGCTCATCAGTGGTTGTATATCAAGCAGGGACACGTTTTTGTGAATTATATTTTGTGAGTTCACTGGAACGAATAGAGAGTCTCGATTGAAGCGCGCGTCCGAGTGAAGACAATGCTGGGTGCGCGAGCCATCCGCGCCACTGATCGCAGAGGCAAAGAGCACTTTGATCACTTGATTTAAAAAACACATTTCAGTGCTAGATCGCCTCTTATTTAACAAACGAAGGAAATGAATGCTCTGCTGGTTAACTAGAGATGTTTTATTTATATGTATTGGATCATTCGTGCCGCGAGATGTTTTACAGGCACCGAAATCAGGCACCGAAATTGTCGTTCTTATTCGGTCTGGTTACTACCGTTTACGTCGGAACCGGTTCCCTATTGGAACCGAGTTTCGGTACCCAACCCTATAACCAGCACTCTTCCCCTATACGATAGTTGAGGCAGCAACCAGTTCCATTTAGATAACTTAGCACAAACTTTCTCCTTTACATTCTCCCAATTCTTTTTTTTAAACTCATCACTTCCTAAATAAATCCCTAAAAATTTAAATCCTATTTTACCCCATTTTACATTTTCAGGAATTACTGGTAAGATCTCTGTTGAATGCTCATTACACCACAAACCTTCCGTTTTACTCCAATTTAACTTGGCAGATAATGCCTTTTCATATATACAAAGACACTTCTTGATTGTGTTTACATCATTTTGGTCTTTAACAAACACAGTGATATCATCTGCATATGCCGTCAGCTTAATTTCATTATAGATACTATTACCTACACATATACCAGACACATTTTTCCTAAATAAACACAACAAAGGTTCAACTGCTAATGCATACAACTGGCCAGACAAAGGACAACCCTGTCTGATTCCCCTTTGCATTTGTATTGGTGGACTTAAACCTCCTCCAATTTTTACTAAACATGAAGCGTTTGTGTACAAAGTCCTAATCCAGGAAAGGAACCCATCACCACAACCAAAAACTTTTAATATTTTAAATAAATACTCATGGTCAACACGATCAAAAGCCTTCTCTTGGTCTAACGATAGAAGACCTAAATTGATACCATTTAATTTACAGTAATCTAGTAAATCTCTCACTAGAAAAATGTTATCATAGATCTATTTGTAATACAGTATGATTGATCTTTATGAATGATATCACTCATAACACATTTCAATCTATTAACCAAAACTTTCGCCAGAATTTTGTAATCAGTAGTGAGAATGGAAACGGGTCTCCAGTTCTTTATGAGACTTATGTCTCCTTTTTTGGGAATAAGAACAAGGACAGCCCTCTGACAACTCCTGGGAAGAATTTGCTCCTCATAGCATTTCTGCACAACTTCATAAAAGTCTTTACCTATGATTCCCCACATGGCTTTATAGAATTCCCCCGGCAGACCATCAATACCTGGTGCCCGGCCAGGCTTCATCTGTTGTACAGCTTCAGTTAACTCTTGAAAAGAAAAAACACTGTCCAAACTTGCACGTTGCTTTCCATTAAGAGTCGGAAGTTGTTCAAACAAGTCCGATGTACTCAGTGAATCACACTTTTCAGCTCTATACAGTTCTGAATAAAAGTCCACAGCAATTTTCCTCATGTGTTTTGGGTCAGACGTTTTAGACCCATCTGGGAATGTCAGACAATGCATTACACTCTGCTTTTTTGAGACTTTTTCAAGATTAAAAAAAAATGTAGTTGGAGCATCCATATCATGGACTGACAAAAAACGTGACCTTATAAGTGCTCCCTTAGCTTGCACTTGAAGTAGAGAGTTAAGCGTGTTTTTTCTCTCACATAAGCTCTCAGCCATCACACTATTTGACTGCAGCACCACATTAGATGTGATCTTTACTATTTCCTTTTCTAATTCATTAATTTTTTTCTTAATCTGTGTTGTAGAGAACAAAGAAAACTGTTGACAAAAAATTCTGATTTGTGTTTTCCCCAATTCCCACCACTGGATTAGGTTTTCGTAATCACTCTTCTGTGAAACCCAAGACCCCCAAAAGTATTTAAACCTTTCAATTAAATTTTTTTCCTGTAACAAACGTACATTCAATTTCCAGTAAGAACTTTTGCACTGAGTCTGTGACAAAGACAGATTGCAAGTAACAAAATGATGGTCCGAAAAACAACATGGTACAATGTTTGCAGCCACAATCCTGTTATTAGTTTTTTTACAGACATAAATCCTATCCAATCTAGCTGCACTTATTCTCTCTTGTGAAATTTTTATCCAAGTGTATTGTTTAACTTTCAAATTCCTCTCTCTCCACACATCCAACAAATCACTTTGAACAATAATTTTTTTCAGAAAGGCAGGCGATTCAAAATCAGGTTCAGTATTATTCCTATCCAAAGAAAAATCAACTGTACTATTCCAGTCACCTCCTAATATTAGAAAATCATCTGCATTCACATTCTTCAAAAATACACTCAGTTTTTTAAATAGAAATATTCTATCTGCACTTCTGTTTGGAGCATAAATATTAACAAATGTGAAATTATCTTCATCAATTTTTGCTTTTACAACAAGAAGGCGCCCTTTTTCTAATTCTACTTTTGACACTATATCAACATTGAGGTAAGGTGAAAAAAGTATGGCTACCCCAGCGCTTAAATTTGTTCCATGACTTAAAGAGTAACTGCCCTCCCAACACAAACCCCAATCTGTCTCATTGCTCTCATCACTATGAGTTTCCTGTAAAAATGTTACGTGCGATTCTTTAATCTTAAGGAACTCAGTTAATAAGCCTTGTTTTTCTCTATTCCTCGCACCATTAATGTTTAGAGAACTAACTCTTAAGGTTTGCATGTTAAAAGAGGGGAGAAGAAACAAGAAGGAAAAAAGACAGAGAGAGAAAGATATAAGAGCAGCACCCATAACCATGTGAACTATTTATAATTTTTCTTTCCTTTTAGACTTTTACGAACTACTGTAGCAAGTTTTTTCAAACGAAATCTTTTTTGCTTTGATATAACATCACATCCTACACTTTTCTGTACGCTCATAACTGACCTCAAGAATTTAGCTGCATCAGGAAAAAACTTCAGAACATCCACCTTCTGTCCTTTTGTTTGATCCAGAAAGTCATTAAATTCTTCCACAGTATACACATCTCCAGATGACTGACTCAACTCAAACTCAGAAACTTCTGAACAACTGTCACTATCACATCTTGATTCATCAACACACACGTTATCGTCAGTGTCAACAAACTGTAAACCGCTTCCACTTGCCTTCTCAACTTCCATATCAATGCCACGGTTACCACATACAAGACCCTGATCAGCTCCTTCTGAAACACCCAGCACTTTCGGAAAAGAGTCGTCACTCACCTCTGCTCTGGACATTAACTCATCTGACTCAGCCTGTCCTTCCGAAAGCTTTGTGTTCTCGAGGGAATGAGCACAGTTAGTTGAACTTTTATCCTGAATCTCTTCGATTTGTTTTTCGATTTGTACTTTTTGTTTTTTATTTTTCGGTTGTGCATACGTTTCTTTTACCAGCGTGTGTCTTTTTTCGATTTTATCACTAGTTTTTCCGCGATCCGACTGATTTCTCATTTCATTGTTTTCAGTCTCTGCACTTCTCTCCTCGTTTTGTTTTCTATGAGGACAAAACAGTTTCTTGTGGCCTAAATCTCCACATTCAAAACATCGCATACTTTCTGTTGTTGCGAAGATCATAAAAGAACTTTCACCATGTTGTAAACGAAAAGATACTTCCAAAAACTTTGTCGGTGCTTGCAAAAACATAAAAACCTGTCTCCGAAAAGACGTTACGTGCTTCAGTGCGTCGTTCTTACAGCCGAGCGGAACAGGTTTAATTGCGTTCGCAAATTTCCCAAAGCGACTTAGTTCTTTTGTTATCGCTTCATTTTTTATGAACGGAGGCGCGTTCGAAATTATGACACGCGTCGCAGGTGAACGCAAAGGTGTCACCTGGATGAAGGTGTCCGACATTTCAATTCCACTCTCTACAAGCACATTAACAAACTTCTCTTCTTCCAGAAACACAACGACGGCCTTGTTCATTCTAGACGCAGAAATTATTTTATCATGGCCAACAACACTTCCCATAGCCATAAGTACGTCTTCCACCATACAAACTTGATCTGGAAAACATTTGCATCCATTTCCAATGGAGAGACCCGGCACTCCCTCGTTAGAGAGTGAGGCCATGTCTATCTCCCAAAAATGGATGCAAATGCAAAAGAAACCAAGATCTTACCTCTTCACAATTAAATCCTGACTAAGGTGAGAAAAAAACCCATAAAGAATAGGAAAAAAAAATATTGAAAAATCAATCAAACGCCTCTCACACACCCCGCGCTCCACACTCTCACCTTCACTCGCACATGCGCACTGAGAGAGAGAGAGAGAGAAGGAGGGAGAGAAAGAGAGAGAGAGAGAGAGGGAGGGAGAGAAAGAGAGAGAGAGAGAGAGAGAGAGAGAGAGAGAGAGACCTTTGAACAACTTTTATTACAAAAGATTTAAAAATCAATCTTCAATCAATTAAATAGCCAAACAATTATTTAGGCAACAAAGAAAAACAAATAAATTACAACCACCCATACCCCTTTTTACAACCATTATCATCATATATAATTATACATAAATTTGTAAAATATCATTGCAGTCAACATCGCAAATACAGTTATTTATAGCCCACTTAAACTTGAAATCTTCAATATTCTTATTCAGTCGATAATATTCAAATTCTATTTTTAATCTTGACTTCATCAAACCCTCATAAATCAATGCCACATCAGTTTGTCCCGTATCACCTAATTTACTTTTAGAGGCAATAATCTACTACAGTCAGCAAACAAATGAAAAACTGTCTCCTGCTGTTCACAGAAAGGACATCCCATCCCCACTAGTGGATCAAAATGTGCTCTGTGTCTGTTTGTAGCTATAATACCATGTACAACGCGCCACTGCAGATCTCCAGACCTTTTTTCGATGGGGGGCTTGTACATGGTCCTCCAGCTACCTTTCGGGGAAGAGCCTGGTCCAAAAAATTTTGTCCATTTAGACTCTTTTACATTTTCAAGTGCACGAAGATGAAGAACTTTTACACACAGCATATAAGTAGCTTTTTTCCCAATGTCTTTGAAACTCCCCAGTTGAGGTGTCTTAAAGGATAGAATACCACCTTCAGTTTCTTGCCACAATCCAGTCGCAGCTGTAATATCCAGTTCTGGGAAGGAAGAAACAGCATTTTCTTTTTTATGTAAAAATAAAGAGTCTCTATAGTCCACCGGCATGCACTCATAAAGATGGTTCAACATCCTCTGCACAACTCGGACTGATCTTATGCCAAGCTTGGTAGCCAGAGTCTCTGCAGAAATCCATCCATCTTCAGTCAATAAGTGTCCAATCTTTACAATATTTGCAGACCATAAAGCATGCCTCATAGAGGTTGATTTTAGAACATCCAAATCAAATTTTGGGTTAAAGATCAGGGGTTCTTCCAGTAACCACTGACTCTTTTAAAAGTTTGCAGAGATCTAAATGGTGAACAGAGTCCACGCTCTCAACATTGACTTGTAGAACGATGACAAACCAGTTAAATCCAGCTTAATTATGTCCATTAAAAACAGTTGACGATCATAACCCATTTGACCTGCTCTTCTCTAGAGGCCACGGGCTACCCCACGCCAGCTCACTTCTTCACCATACAGGAGTCTTTGAGCTGTCTGAAGGCTTTAATTCTAGATCTCATGTCAATGAGTCCTTGACCTCCTTCCGTCCTGGGCAGATAAAGAACTGGTGCTTTAAGCCAATGACACCCGGACCAAAAAAAATCAACTAGTTTTTTCTGAATGTCCATTATCAAGTCTTCTGGAGGTTCTAATATCATCATTTTGTGCCATAAGGTAGCAGCAATAAGATTATTACAGACCAAAACTCTACCCCTATAGGATAACTGGAAGAGCAACCATTTCCATCGAGACAACCGAGCACATGTTTTCTCCACTAGTCCCTCCCAATTCTTTTTCCTATATTCTTCAGATCCTAAAAACACCCCTAAATATTTAAAGCCTTCTCTTCCCCATTGCAAACCTCCAGGAAGGATGGGACCATTATTGTCATGCCCACACCATACTGCCACACTTTTACCCCAATTAACTTTAGCAGAGGATGCTTTTTCATAAGTTTCTAAACAATTTTTAACAACATTAACATCCTTATTACCTCTTATTAAGACTGTAAGATCGTCCGCATATGCAGACATTTAAAAAAACTGGGAGGAATCTATTTCTCTGATTTGCATTCCCAATAATTCTCTTCTTAATTTACAGAGTAACGGCTCAAACGCAATGGCATAAAGCTGCCCTGAGATAGGGCAACCTTGCCTAATACCCCTCTGAACCTTTATGGGGACACTGAGACCGCCACCTATTTTTATCAAGCACGTTGCCTCATTATAGAGCAATTTTATCCATGAAATTAGATTTTCTCCAAAACCAAAAGCCTTAAGAGTCTCAAAAAGAAAGTTATGGTCAACTCTGTCAAAGGCTTTCTCTTGGTCCATTGACAAAAACCCAACATCAACATTGTTGTAAAAAGCATAGTCATACAGATCCCGCATCAGATGTAAATTATCTGCAATAGATCTGCCCTTTACACAATATGATTGGTCCGTATGAATAATTTCATGCAATACATCATTTAACCTTTTAGCAAGACACTTAGAGAGAATCTTATACTCTGAACACAAGATAGCTACACTGCCCTACAAAGGCAAAAGACCTTAACTCACCAGAGTGTGAAACTGAGAAAAATGACTTTAAAGTTTTTTTGTTGTCCAGCCAATTGTATGATAGGTAGGACACTGAAATTTTGCCAAGTAGTTGTCATAATGAATATATTTATCTACAAAAAAAAAAAACTGAGCTCAAACTTGACCTTTGACCCTTATTCGGAAGTTACTGTATTCTGCCTTTGCATTATCTGCAAAACAATAATAGGTCATACAAAGGCAAAATACCTTAACTTCTAATTTATTGACCATTTTGACTTTTTTCACTCTATACAAACATTTATATTATGACAATGATAGCCTTAAAATAACATTTAGTGAGTTCTGTCTAGTAAGATTTAATATTACATTAATAGAATATTGCAAAATAAAAAAATAATGAGAAGGCTATTATCTGTACTGGATCATTTAAAAACTTTATCGTTGTACTTAATTTAAGTAAAATAACACTTTAAGAGGTACCGTTAAAGTAACCTTCCACAAATATTTCTTACATTTGAAAGGTTTGATTAGGCTATGCCAGTAATATGTAGACGCCCTTTCTCAAATACCATTCACCCTTTCCTGACAAAAACATATAGGAATATGCTTATATCTGATGACATTGTGTGTATGTTTTCCAGAATAAATGAAAAAACTCTGTAATAATACATTTTCCTGGACAGAATGGAAAATGTATTTAGTATTCTAACAATACTAATATTAATTTAAACATTTACTAATACATTATTAAAATCAAAGGTCTTATTTGTTAGTTAATGCACTGTGAACTAACATGAACAATGAACAGCTGTATTTGTATTAACTAATTAACAAAGATTAATAAATACTTTAACAAATGTTTTGTTCATTGTTAGTTCATGTTAGTTAATACATTAACTAATGTTAACTAATGAACCTTATTGTAAAGTGTTGTGTAGGCTTAATAACTCATATGAAACAATTTGTACCCCCTGTTCTTATTTTTAGTAACATTTAATAGCCTACTGGTGCAATTTGTAGCCTAAATGTTAGTTTGACTTATAAAACATCAATTATTCAAAATAATTTATATTGAATAATTCTCACTATTTTTTGAAAGCTTTAAATAGTAAACGACAAAAACAGATTAGATAGGGGTATTTTACATTAACTTTGAATGCACCACGAGTTTGACCAGTTTTAAGAAAACGCAACCAATAGTAAATGACAAAAACAGATGAGATAGGGGTATTTTACATTAACTATGAATGCACCACGAGTTTGACCAGTTTTAAGAAAACGCAACCTTTATTCACGTCTGTGTTGTTTTTCACGACAGTGCTAGCTAGTTTGTTTTAGCTCATAGCTTTAACGGCAGACTTGTATGTCGCGCTGTTGAAATCCTCTACAATACAGTCACACTTTTACACCGTTTAGCTGTCAGCATTTTAACTGTTTAACCGGGACAATTTCATAGTGGTTGGTGTAAACCGGACGTCAGCAACACTTAAAATTAATTGTCAACCTCCGGACAACTTTGCACTTAGATAGAATTAGGCTAGCCAGCCGGCACATGATGGATTTAAACAATGGATGTCTTCTCATTGGATGTTGTTTTCCATGGATTTTGACCATGTTTAAAAAAAAAAAAAAAAAAAGGTAAGCTGCGATCTAAGTTATATCTGCTGGGTTGGTTTGTGTGCGTGGTAATGTTTTCTCCTCGCCAGGGGAGGTGTATTTAAATTAATGTGTGTGGCAAAAGTGCTTCAATTACACATAGGCATAACACCGTAACTTCAGCGCGGCAAACAAGTTGCTGGTAACGTTAGGTAAAACAAAGGCAGGGAGCCTTAACTCCACCGTAACTTAATAACAGCGTTCTAAAGTGCAGCGGAACAAAGCTAAAAGACCGTAACTGATGTTAAGGGCTTCTGCCTTTGCTTTCCCTCTGCTTTTGGAAGTTATGGCAAAAACAACATCTTATTTTTAGCAGAAAAGAACAAAATTGACGCAAGATATTTCTCCACATGATAAAACTGATGTCCATTGTTCCAAATATGGCAATAACTCATTTTTGACAAAATTGAAGTTAAGGTCTTTTGCCTTTGCACGGCAGTACAGGTCTCCAATTTTTTAGTAGCATCAAATCTCCCTTCTTTGGAAGTAATGTTAAAATAGCACGCTGACAACTTCTTGTTAGACATCCTTCACTTATACATTCCTGAGCAACTTCAAAAAAATCATGACCAATAACAGTCCAAAAGCGTTTATAAAACTCGGCAGGAAGTCCGTCAATTCCTGGTGCCTTCCCTGACGAGAGATCCATTACTGCTGAGGTCAGTTCATTAAAAGTAAGTTGTGCTTCCAAAAGTTGTTTTTTTTCCGTAGATATCTCAGGAAGATCTTGTAAAAGTTCATCTCTACATTGATCATTTAAGGAATCAGCAGAATATAGTTCAGTATAAAAATCCACTGCAAGTCTTCGCATCCTTTCCGGGTCTGAAACAAGGTGTCCATCCTTATCTTTTAAAAACAACATCTTTTTCCCATGTTTAGTTTTTCGTTCTAAATTAAAGAAGAAGGACGTAGGAGCATCTATGTCTCTTTTTGTTAGAAAGCGATTTTTTATAAGTTTTCCTTTGACTTTTTCATCAAGGATTAAATTCAAACAGTTTTTCTTTTCAGTCCACAAATCCTTCAAGTTAGGAGAAGTATTTACAATCATATTCCCTTCAATAATGTTGAGTTCTTGCTCCAAACTCTCTAATGTTTTCTTTAAACACAAAGTAGAATGAGAAGAATATTGTTGGCAATACTCCTTAATAAACACTTTCCCAATCTCCCACCATTGAAAAATATTGTCATACCTTCTTTTCTCAGTCTTCCAAACTTCCCAAATTTTGTTGAAATTTTCACAAAAGAATGCATCTTCCAACAATTTAACATTAAAATGCCAATAAGAGCTCTTATAAGTTTTTGTTATGAGACTACATTCAACTGTGATTAGTTTGTGGTCTGAAAAAGGGACAGGGGTAATAGTTGAATTCAGGGTCCTGTTCTTCATATTATGAGATACGTAAAACCGGTCTAAACGAGCAGCAGAAAGTGTGTTATTACTAAAACTCACCCAAGAGTACTGTGCAACTAATGGATTATTTTCTCTCCATACATCTGATAAATGAAAATTCTTTACCAAACTTGCAAGACAAGTAGCTGACATTTGATGTGGTTCCTCCCCATTCCTATCTATTATGAAATCCAAGGTGCAGTTCCAGTCTCCACCAAAAATAACAAAATCTCCATCAATTTGTTGTCTTAAAAACTGTTCTAATTTAGAAAAGAGCCTTATTCTCTCAATGCCTACATTTGGAGCATAAATGTTCACAAAAATGAAAAACATATTATGTATTTCAGCTCTAACAATCAAGAGTCTTCCAGGTTCCAATTCATTTTTCCACAAAATATTGAAATTGAGAGACGGAGCAAAAAAAAATTGCTACCCCTGCACTTAAATTATTCCCATGACTAAGAAAGTGTTCTCCCTTCCACCATAGCCCCCAGTCAACTTCATTATCTAAATTACTGTGGGTTTCTTGCAAGAAAATAACATTTAACTCTTTCAAATTAATAATCTCAGAAAGAAAAACACGTTTTTTCATATCCCTCATCCCATTCACATTTAGTGATCCTACTCGTAAGATCTCCATCAGAAAGAGAGAGGAAAAAAAGAAAAGAAAAAATAAAGAAACAGTGAAACCCATCATGAGTCTTTAACTTTCCCCCTCGTTAGTTGCTCTTTTCCAAACATTTTCAATTTTTGTCTAGCAGATGTAATATATTTCTTAAGCCGAAATCTTTTCTGTTGAGAGAGCTCAGTGCAATTACTAATTTTCCGGGCCCAAACTACCGAAGAAACAAATTTCTCAAGATCAGGAAAAAAATCTCCAATTTTTTACTCCTGCTTTCCCTTTTGTTTCATCAAGAAAAACATTAATTTGTTCAACAGTATACAAATCACTTTCTCTTGCTCTTTCCATCTCAGACCACTGTTCATCCCTCACGCTACCTTCAGTACTCTGAGATAACCCATCCATTTCATCGCCTACGTCCTCCTCTGAACATTTTGCCCGAGTCACTAAAGAGTATTGCAGCACATCCTCTGCACTGCATTCATTCACCATCCTATCCGTAGCACCATAAGCACGAGCAGGCTTTTCAACAGCATAACTACACCCAGGCTGATCATCACTCACGCTTTTAGAAACAAATCCACTCACCTCCTCTTGTTCCTTCACCTCCTCCGTCACTCTATCAGTCTGCACGGTGTCTTGTCTATTCTTTTCGATCGCTGACAATTCTCCATTTGATTCTTCAGCTCTAGCTGCAATAGTTAAAGGCTGAGGTTCATCGCGCACTTTATGCGGACACGAGAAGCGCTTATGTCCGACATTGCCACAATCAAAACATTTCAAACTCTCCGTGCTCGCATATACCATGTACGAGTTATCTTCGTGTTTAACGCGAAAAGAAACTTCTAAGGATCGATCTGGGGAGCTTAGGAACATAAAAATTTGACGTCGAAAAGACAATACATGCTTTAGCGCCGTATTTTTGCACCCTAAAGGGATCGTTCTCATGGGGCTTGCAATTTTCCCAAATCGTAGAAGTTCTTTTATTATTACATCGTTGGAAACAAACGGCGGAATATTTGAAATTGTGATTTTAGTAGCTGGGGCAGACAGCGGTGAAACCGGAACAAAAGCCTCTTTCACCCACAGTCCGTCCACAGTCAATTTATTCACTAACGCTTCAGCTTTCAAAAATACTACGACCGCTTTGTTCATTCGCGAGCCAGAGATGATGTTATCAAAACCAACCTTCTGTCCTACCGCCACCAACAAATCCTCAACTGTTACACCCGCCTCCGGCACACACCTGCACCCATTACGGAGGGATAAGCAGGCCGTTCCTTGCGCCGGAACGGTTGCCATACCGGTCACTCGCTGTTTTTTTTTTTTTTAAATAACGTAGGGGGAAAAGAAACAAAGAAAAGAAACAAAATCAAAGAAAAAGAAGGGGAAAAACCCCAAAAAGGAAAGAAACGCTCTCCAACGCCACCACACACGATGGGCCTCACCCTCACCGGAAGTGCGAGAGAGAGAGAGAGAGAGAGAGAGAGAGAGAGAGAGACTGTCTCTCTCTCCCTCTCTGTCTGTCTGTCTCTCCCTCTCTGTCTGTCTCTCTGTCTGTCTCTCTCTCCCTCTCTCTCTGTCTCTCTCTCCCTCTCTGTCTGTCTGTCTCTCCCTCTCTGTCTGTCTCTCAATTCAATTCAATTCAATTCAAATGAGCTTTATTGGCATGACTTGTACAGTATTGCCAAAGCATTGGCCATTACATAGGCAATGAGCAAATAATCAATAAAATTAATCAATAAACAAATGCATGAATACATTTATATATCAAAATAAATAAAATTAAAATAAAAAACAAAATAAAAAACACACTTTTGAACCAACATTCAGACTTCAGTTTTGTCCACTGGCTGACTCCCGTAGTTTGTGGCAGGCTGTTACATACTTTGCTGCTGTTGTGATTGAGCTGGAGTTTTCTCCCAGAATATGATTTAGTTTATCTGAATTTGGTAATGCCATAAAATTTGGTTCTAGTTGTTGGAATCTAGAGAAATAGTCTGATCTAATGCTGTGATAGTGATCACAGTGTATGAGGAAATGTTCTTCTGTCTCCACCTCTCCCTGAGAGCACAGAGAACACAGTCTCTGCTCTCTCACACACACACACACACACACACACAGAGAGAACACAGTCTCTGCTCTCTCGGCTGCCATCTCTGCCGGTGCCGGCCTCTCTCTACAGCCAGACCGTGGGCACTCAGTCTATATCTGGTTAGGGTCTTTCTCACTTTATGCTCTTTCACACAGCTCAGGTATTCTGCTGGTTTATAGTCTCTTTTCAGGTGTAAATAGAGTTCCATCTTCTTTTGTGATTTAGTAGCATCTTTCCAATAGGTAATGTAATTTAGTTTTTGTAGTTTTATAATTTGGTTTGGCCAGACAGTGGTGTGCTGGTCTGGCTGTAGTTTGAGCATGAGCTGTGAGAGTGCGCTCCGGGGCCGGTTCTGCTCCTGACACCGCAGGGCTTCGGCCTGGTAAGAGCTCGGGTCACTGCGCTCCGGGGCCGGTTCTGCTCCTGACACCGCAGGGCTTCGGCCTGGTAAGAGCTCGGGTCACTGCGCTCCGGGGCCGGTTCTGCTCCTGACACCGCAGGGCTTCGGCCTGGTAAGAGCTCGGGTCACTGCGCTCCGGGGCCGGTTCTGCTCCTGACACCGCAGGGCTTCGGCCTGGTAAGAGCTCGGGTCACTGCGCTCCGGGGCCGGTTCTGCTCCTGACACCGCAGGGCTTCGGCCTGGTAAGAGCTCGGGTCACTGCGCTCCGGGGCCGGTTCTGCTCCTGACACCGCAAGGCTTCGGCCTAGTAAGAGCTCGGGTCACTGCGCTCCGGGGCCGGTTCTGCTCCTGACACCGCAGGGCTTCGGCCTGGCAAGAGCTCGGGTCACTGCGCTCCGGGGCCGGTTCTGCTCCTGACACCGCAGGGCTTCGGCCTGGTAAGAGCTCGGGTCACTGCGCTCCGGGGCCGGTTCTGCTCCTGACACCGCAGGGCTTCGGCCTGGTAAGAGCTCGGGTCACTGCGCTCCGGGGCTGGTTCTGCTCCTGACACCGCAGGGCTTCGGCCTGGTAAGAGCTCGGGTCACTGCGCTCCGGGGCCGGTTCTGCTCCTGACACCGCAGGGCTTCGGCCTGGTAAGAGCTCGGGTCACTGCGCTCCGGGGCCGGTTCTGCTCCTGACACCGCAGGGCTTCGGCCTGGTAAGAGCTCGGGTCACTGTGCTTCAGGTGCTGGTAGAACTTCACAGCTCTTTTTTGGATACTGATCAATAGGGGGTATTGTCCTAATTCAGCTCTGCAAGAGTTGTTTGGTGTCGCTCTGTTTACTTTCAGGATGCTTTTACAAATTTGGGTATGCAGAGTTTCAATTTCTTCTTTTTCCCATTTTGAGAAATCTTGTGTTTTTAGAGGTCCCCATATCTCACTGCCATACAGAGCAATTGGTTCAATTATTGCTTTCAGGATTTTTAGCCAGGTTTGTATTGGAACTTCATGTCGAATTGTATTTTTAATCATGTAGAAGACTCGTTGCTTTTGCTTTCAGTTCATTCACAGCCAGATTAAAGTTCCCTGTCGAACTCAGTTTTAGTCCCAGATATGTGTATTCGTGTGTGTGTTGGAGGACTTGGTTTCCTGCTCTGAAGATGTATTTATTTTCCCTACACCTGGATCTATTTTGAAAAATCATTATTTTCGTTTTTGCAAGGTTAATTTTGAGAGCCCACGTTTGACTGAACGTCTCTACGACGTCGAGGAGCTGTTGTAGTCCCTCTTTTGTTTTTGACAGAAGGACTAAATCATCTGCAAAGAGGAGACATTTAACTTCTGATTCGGTCAGGGTTGGGCCGGGGGCAGGGGAATTATTTAAGGCTTTGGCTAATTCGTTTATATAGATGTTAAATAGAGTGGGGCTTAATGGGCAACCTTGTCTGACTCCTCTTTGTTGGGAGAAAAATTCTGTTCTCTTATTTCCTATTTTTACAGCACATGTATTGTTTTTATACATGGTGCTTATCAAATCAAATGTTTTCCCTCCAATCCCATTTTCCAGTAGTTTTAGGAAGAGTCCTTCGTGCCAGATCGAGTCGAAAGCCTTCTCAAAGTCAATAAAGCAAGCGAAGACTTTGGATTTATTTTGGTATACGTGTTTATCAATGATCGTGTGAAGGGTGTAGATGTGGTCCGACGTTCTGTGTTTGGGCAGAAATCCAATTTGACTTTTGTCCAGAATTTTGTGGGTTTTGAGAAAGTTCTGCAATCTTATATTAATAATTGAACAGAATATTTTCCCCAGGTTGCTATTGACACATATGCCTCTGTAATTGTTTGGCTCATATTTGTCTCCTTGTTTAAAGATTGGTGTGATTAGGCCTTGGTTCCAGGTGTCGGGGAAATATCCTACTCTCAAAACAAAGTTGAATAATTTGATTATTGCGGTTTTAAATTTGTCGTTGGTGTATTTGATCATTTCGTTTAGTATTCCATGTTAAATAAAACATGTTTATCCTCGTGTACACAGCTTCATCTCCACATCACAGGCTGTGCTCATCCTTCACTGTACCTGACCCTGGATCAGTCCTTCATTCACACAACAGCGCTAATGTCAGGGACACAATCATTATTCTACACTGACCTCGACAGCCTTCCTCTTAGAAACACAACAGGACTCGTGTGAAGCGTTTGATGTGGAAATGCTGGATTCTTCTTTACTTCTCGTCCTGATAAACTCACTGATCTCTGAACCAAAGATGAAGATCACCTGAGATGAATCCTGTCACACACTTTACCTGTGAAATAAAACTAGTCAAACACACACTACAAAGTGTCTACATTCAATCACACTGAAGTAAAAAGTTTGGTAACACTTTACAATAAGATCCTTTTAGTTAATTCCAGTTAAAGAAGCGCTGAACAGAGGAGAGAGAACGAAATAAAACAAGAATCAACATATTTTCAGAGATGGGAACTGAGGATTTGTTATGTTGTCAACGTGACGCAGAGATGAGTGTCCGAAGAGCTGACTGGGTTTAACAGGGAAAACAAGCGATTATCAGTTTAAAGGTCCCATATTGTCAAAACTGAAATTTCCTGGCTTTTTTCATGATAACAGAGGTCTAGGCGCTTTGAAACTACCATATAAATGTCAAAACAATCGATCCACAGACAAATGCACACCGCCTGCACAAAGAAGCTGTGCCTTTTCCCAAGCTGTTGTGACTTCCGTATATTTGTGATGTCACAACTACTCAGTCCCCACCTTCAGTCACCACTCCCACCAATGGTGGGTCACTCAGAAAACAACAGGCCAATCAGAAGAGATGCTCATGAATATTAAGTAGACGGGCCAAAATCGACCTGTTCTTGGCAGAGCTCCTGAGAAAGGAGCCGTAAAAATATATTGAGATGGTTTTTGGTACTTATAGGCTACTGCAAATATATATTCTTAAGGACATCAAAACCTAAAATAAAACTTCAGAAAGTTGTACAATATGGGACCTTTAAACTAACGGTTGGACTCGTGTTCATATAGTGTTCATTACAACTCACCAAAGCTCCAGTCCAGTCTCCTGTATTTATACAGCGCTTTATACAATACAGATCATTTCTAAGCAGCTTTACAGTGATAACAGGAAAATAATGTTGTAACAATATTGTTAAAAATAAAATAAAATGTCCCCAAGTGATCAGGATATTTACACGCAGCAGGAATCGTGTTTCTGACATTTATATGAGCCTGATTTCAACAAAGCAAAGCCTGTGAACGCTTTATATAATTACAATATAGGTCTAAATCCATATGATCACTGTTATATATATCATCATATCATCCAGCCCTAAAACTTGTGTTGTTTTTCGACAGTGTTTATTTAAAAACATCCAATTATGCAGAATATACGATGGTGAATATTTAATCGATGAGTTGTCATTACAATATACAGGGTTTGATTTTACCCCTAAATTCAGCATACTGACACACAATAACTGTAAATCCAGCTTTATCTGCCTGGATCCAGTCGTTTCTGTGAATCGCAGCGGTCATTTGCTTCTCTGTTCTGAAGCTGTCAGCAGTCTGTGAAAATATACCTCAGATTGTACAGTCAATTTTAAAGCTGTTTCCCACTTTAGATGTGTTTTTCACGGCATTCACACTGAAAACCAATGCTGCCACTCGGTGTGTGTGCGCGTGTGCGCCACACGGTGTGTGTGCGCCACTCAGTGTGTGTGTGTGTGCGTGCGCCACTCGGTGTGTGTGCGTGTGCGCCACACGGTGTGTGTGTGTGTGCGTGCGCCACTCGGTGTGTGCGTGTGCGCCACACGGTGTGTGTGCGTGTGCGCCACTCAGTGTGTGTGTGTGCGCGTGCGCCACTCGGTGTGTGTGTGCGCCACTCGGTGTGTGTGTGCGTTATAACAATCCCAGCTTCTTTGCACTGGTCAAGCTATATTAAAAAAAAAGGTAATTTTGTATGCAATGATCAATTGGTCTCAGTTGAAAAAGATCTCAAATAAACTTGCTTCCACAAACAAGTGCAATGTTGCTTTCTTCATATATTCAAAACTTTACTCATTCATTATCCCACAAACTCAATATATCACAAAACATGCTGCCGTATACAGAGATCAATTCCTTGTTTTCGGTCATGCACAAGTATATGCATTTGGGTGTATCGCAATGTCCAACACAGTCCTCTGCGGTTCACAAAGTCCACTAGCTAAAAAGATGAAAGGTGTCAGTCTTATCTGTAGTTTGACCATAGGTGCAACGTTGGATAGTGATGACGTAGAGAGTTGTCCAATGCTTAGTTGCTTGGTGATTCGTTAATTTCCTCATCAAACGAAGCAGGAAAGTGCTTCAGTAACATAGCATGGTGTTTGGTCAGAACCGCTTAGCAGTATCCACAGCTGATGAGCAATAGCTACATCCCAAACCAATCCTCTACAAGAAAAACATCAAACACATCAATTATACTAAATAGATTCCCCCATCAGTTCACCCAAACATTTCACACAAACAATTAAACTTACGTTTGAGCAGGAAACAAACAGTTTCTCAAACAGGATTGGAAAATAGTTAGCAAGCAACCATGAGGCAGCATCAAACAGACCTTAGCACTTACTCTACTACTTCCGGTTTTATCCCATACAATGTGCCCTCTTGTATCCCCCTAGTGGCTAGGAAGAAGATAGCACCCACAATTTGAATGAAAGAAACCCTGTGACAGGCGGTGACTGTTACAGCGTGTGCGCCACTCAGTGTGTGTGTGTGTGCGCGTGCGCCACTCGGTGTGTGTGTGCGCCACTCAGTGTGTGTGTGTGTGCGCGTGCGCCACTCGGTGTGTGTGTGCGCCACTCGGTGTGTGTGTGCGTGTGCGCCACTCAGTGTGTGTGTGTGCGCGTGCGCCACTCGGTGTGTGTGTGCGCCACTCAGTGTGTGTGTGCGCCACTCGGTGTGTGTGTGCGCCACTCAGTGTGTGTGTGCGCCACTCGGTGTGTGTGTGCGCCACTCAGTGTGTGTGTGCGCCACTCGGTGTGTGTGCCACTCTGTGTTTCTGCCACTCAGCGTGTGTGTGACCACAGTCACTACGACCAACAGTGACGTCACACGCATATCCTCAATTCTCCAGGTAGTATCGTGTAGCTTTTTCCTCCTGATTTCCACATTAAAGTAACGTATTGAGTTTTCTCAAACCTGCTGACCTCTTGGATGGAGTTTGATGATAAAGTGCTGTCAGGGATTGTGTTGAGTGAAGAATGAGTCTTTTCTTCTCAGAGACAAACGACCGTCGCATTTTACACTCAAATGGATTTCATTGGCACTAAAAGTTAAGTGCAAAAAAGGGATTTGTGAAATATAATCTTGAAAGTCTAAACTCAAAACTCATTATTTCCATCAACATGTGATGAGTTATAAAATACACAAATATACTTTAGTAATGAAGTACAATAACTCACAGCCCTCAATATGAAGATCATTCATTCAGAAACTTGGCAGCTTGTGTGGTTTCAACACACCTGGGAGTTTACAAATGCCGTTTGTAATCCCGCGTTTGTTGTGGGTCGATATGTAAAACTGGTTTTTGGTGGTTGTGGGTCGATATGTAAAACTGGTTTTTGGTGGTTGTCGCCGACATTCCTGGTCCACCAGCTAATATGCAAATCCTGCGTTGGCAGAGAAAGAAGAATAGGAGTGTTTGTGTTTACTTCGACAGGGAAAACACACTGGTAACGCAGACCACACCGCCACATCATCTGGAAGTATCGCATACGAAGATACAATTACTTTTGTCTTTCAGCATCAAATCTAGACCACTTTAGAGGTCGTTTGGCCAGAAACTGCACACTTAGAAGAGTTGGGGAAACTTCTGGCGTACATTAAAAGGTTTTAACTGCAGACGAGCACTAACCTTAGACACCTTGTAAACTTGTGCAATTACAGGTGAAGATGTGCACTGAGTTCAGAAGATCTCGATGTCGAACACTATAACAGACTGTAGATCATTAACTTTCCTCGTCTTCGTTTTACACAAATTCACCAGAGATAACATGGTATTACTGTCTATGTAAAAGTTGACTTTACCCTAAAATTATGAATCTTACGAGAAAATTCCCCGGGTCATAAAATAAAAGAATCTTATTTTTGGGACCAAAATGTTTATATGCACATATTCTGCCTCTTTACTGCAATGCAAAATAAACAAATCTAAAACAAATGGTATTTTATTACTTTAGTATGCACAGATTTTTTTGGTATTATTACATTTATTTGCATTATTTTACTGCATTAACATGGATTGCATTATCAAATTACTGGCATACTTTTTATTATCAGAACTTGTTCAGTATAAAGAAAAACGATTGTAAGTAATAAGAATGTGCTTAATTAAGGGGAAATAATGGTCCTTCAACCAGTCTTGATATGATCTATATATCTTTTGAATTTGACATGAAATGTGATCCAGACAAATTCTTGCCATGTTTCACATTCCAAAAATCTGAATTGAAACTAAAGAAGTGTTGCACATTAGAAGTTGCTCCATTAGTTTCATTGTAAGGGCCGTAATGAAGCACAAGCACTTTCCTGAGCTGTAAATGAAGGCGTTCGGAGCCACAATGGTGTTGGTGTGGGGCCGCGAGTTTAAGATGAATGAAGATCTCCGTCTTCGACAAATTTTTACATCCCTAATTCAAACAATATTGAAAGGGAATAAAAAACAATTTTTAAATAAAATAAAAATTAAGTAAAAACTACATATTCTTTTAAAAACCTAAGATCAATTGATCATCATGTACAACACATAAAACCTCATCAATACACCAAATTTCACAAAAAGCAGGTACATTATTTGTGAGACTGTAATATTCAAATTCCATTCTCAATCTTGCTGCCACCAGACTCATATACATTACTCTAGAATTTGTTGCTGCCAACTCTAGGCCCTTATTCTTTCTTGTTTTCCATATGGCCAATTTAGCCGTCCCTATTAGATAATTCAATAAACATACTCTCCTTCTTAATAAAAAACTATATTTCAAACCCCCTATAAATATTTTGTCTGAAAATTCTTCCGCAAACCCCTGAAACCAAGTTGCAAGTAATTCAAACAAATCATCTAATCGATTACATTTTAAGAACAGATGCTCTACATCTTCACTCTCCCCACAGAACCTGCACTGCCCCCCCACTGCTGGGTTCAGGTGCGCCACATGCCTGTCCGTAGCTATCGCCCCGTATATGATCCTCCACTGCAGATCGCCGGTCCGCTTCTCTACAGGGAGTTTGTACAGGGTCCTCCACCGGTCTCTAACAAGGAAGTCTGGTCCCAACAACCCTAGCCATCTAGAAGCTCTCTGTCTCTTCAGTGACTTCTGATGGATCACCTTCACTGCTGTGTGGTAAAGCGCCTTCTTTGAAGCACAGTCCAGATACTCCAGTTGAGGTGTCTGGAAAATCAAGATGGAATCGGCAACTTCCCCTTCATTCTCATCACACATTAGTGGCGAAATACTGATCCTTGGAAAAACTTTCACGTCACTCTGGTTTGACATTTGTGCTATTGATATACTTTCTCCATAAGTTCTTTGTATTGCCAGAGAAATTTCCTCTATCAGTTTTGAAACAAGTCTCTGTGATCGTAAACCAGTCACTTCCTTAATAGTTTCCACAGATTTCCATCCATCTTTATCCATTAGATGACCCAGCTTCACGATACCATTCCTGAGCAGACATGCTCGCACACTCACTGAGGACAACAGTCTTGTCTGGATCATATTGTTAAAAAACAATGGTTCCTCAGGAGCCCAGTGAATAGAACTGCTCCCATCTCTGCCCACCTTCAAAACATTCCTCCACACGTGAAACATTGTCCGATAAAAAGGTGAAATTTCAGACAAACTCATCTCTTCCAGTCTCATTAAAAACAGGTGTTTATCAAGACCAAGCCCACCTGCCCTCTGCAAGATGGCACATGCTGTAGGAGTCCATAATAAGTCTTTTTGATACAGGAATCTTTTTGCTGCTTGTAATCTGAACGCGTGGATACGACTCCTAACATCCACCAAGCCATGTCCTCCCTCGCAAACTGGCAAAAAGATCACCGATGCTCGGACCCAGTGCTCGCCATTCCAGAAAAAATTAACCAATTTTCTCTGAATTTCACATATAATGTCCTCAGGTGGATCCATGACTACACACCTGTGCCACAGTGTAGAAGCGGCCAGGTTATTGGCGACCAGAACTCTCCCCCTATAAGACAACCGTGGTAGCACCCATTCCCACTTAGACAATCGGGCAGACACCTTATCCAGCATACCCTCCCAATTCTTCATCTGATATTGTGTACTGCCTATAAAAACACCCAAAACTTTTAAACCTTCCCTTCCCCATCTCAAGCCACCTGGAAGTGTTGGATGTCCTACCTCATCCCACTGACCCATAATATAACCCTCACTTTTCTCCCAATTTACTTTGGCAGTGGACGCTTTTTCATAAAGCTTAATATTCTCATTTAACCTTCTAATATCCTCTTGCCTTGTGATAAACACCGTAATATCATCTGCATAAGCGGACAAAACCAACTTTACACTTTCACTTCCATTTTGAAATAACACACCTTGTAAATCTTTTTTTAGTCTATGTAAGAGAGGTTCAATCATTAGGCTATACAGCTGCCCAGACAGTGGACAGCCCTGTCGGATCCCTCTGCCAATAGGCACTGGAGCACTAAGACCCCCACCAGCCTTTACCATGATAAACACATTGGAGTACAACAATTTTACATATGATAAAAACATTTCACCAAAACCAAAGTGTTTTAAAACATTAAACAGATACCCATGGTCCACCCTGTCAAAAGCCTTTTCTTGGTCCAATGACAAAATACCAAGATCACTATTATTAAAGTGGCTAAAGTCAACTAAATCTCTCAACACAAAAATATTGTCTATAATTGACCTATCTGGGACACAATACGTTTGATCTTTATCAATCAAAAACTCTAAACAATACTTAATTCTATTAGCCAGACATTTTGACAGTATCTTATAATCCAGACATAGTAAGGACACTGGTCTCCAATTTTTCAATAAACATAAATCCCCTTTTTTTGGTAACAATGAGAGGACTGCACGACGACAACTTAACGGGAGTGACTTTTCTTTAAAACAATTAAAAAATACTTCATACAAATCCACCCCAATGACATTCCAAAATTGCTTATAAAACTCGACCGGCAATCCGTCTATTCCTGGAGACCGACCTGAAGACAATTGCTGCATTGCCTCTGTGAGTTCCTTAAAAGTAATTTCATTGTCCAGCAATTTTTTATGTCCATCTGGTAACTTTGGTAAATCACGCAGTAATTCCTCAGTACTTTTAGAGTCACATGGTTCTTTACTATATAATGATGCATAAAAATTCACTGCCATTTTTCTGATTTCCACCGGATCAGAGGTTATAGTTCCATTTGCACGACGAAGATGGTACATCTGTTTCTGTTGAACATTTTTCTTTTCCAGGTTAAAAAAATAAGAACTAGGAGCATCCATATCTTTAATGGAGCAAAACCTTGCTCTAATCAGTGCTCCCTTAGTCCGTTCCTGTAAAACAGATCCAAGTTCCATTCTCTTCTTTTCCAAACAGTCTTTTTGCACAGTTCCAGGATTATCCATAAGTTCTTTTTCTAACTGCACAATGTCTCTTTCCAATCTTTGTATTGTTACTTTAATGTGAGATGAAGAATGCAAGGTATAATTCTGACAAAAGACTCTTATTTGGGATTTTCCCACTTCCCACCACTGGCTAATATTCTCAAAACAACTCTTTTTCATTTTCCACTCATTCCAAAACATTGTAAATCTTTCACAAAACAAAACATCTTGTAACAGTTTAACATTAAAATGCCAATAATATGTATGTCTCGACAATTCTTTCATGTTAAGATCTAAACCAACCATATGATGATCTGAAAAGGCATTTGGTGAATGAAAAACATTCATTATTCTGTTGTTCCATATTTTTCCAAGATAAAGCCGGTCCAATCTAGCCCCACAGACAATATTGTCAGTCACTCTAACCCATGTGCACTGTCTTTCCCTTCCATTCCTTACTCTCCATATATCTACCAAACCTCTTTTTTCCATTATTTTGGATAGTACTAAACTAGATTGATTATGAGGTTCTTCACCATTTCTATCAACAGTGAAATCTGTTGTACAGTTCCAGTCTCCCCCTACAATAATACACACACCATCATAAATTTTTTTAAGAGATTCATTCAATTTCATAAAAAACCTAACCCTTTCTGACCCATTGTTCGGGGCATATACATTAACAAAAGCAAACAAAAAACCTCCAAACTCTATTTTTGTTATTATAATCCTCCCCTTTTCAATTTCCTCAACATTTAAAATATTAACATTCATGCTCTTTGAAAATAAAATAGCAACCCCAGCACTATTATTTGACCCATGACTTAATACGAGCTTTCCACCCCACCACATACCCCATTCTATTTCATTATTTTCATCAGTATGCGTTTCCTGTAAAAAGGCAACATTAATCTGTTTTATTTTCAAAAATTCTGAAACCATTGCCAGTTTCTTCCTATCTCTACCCCCATTTATATTTAAGGAGCCAACCCTCAGACACTCCATAGAAAAATGAAAGGATAAAAAGGATAGAATAAGAAACCATAGTAAGAAAGACACCTTGTGCAACTTAATCATTGTTTTAATAAATTTGAAGCACGAGATTTACCCTGACGTAATTTCGTTAAGAGTTTCTTCAAACGAAATCTCTTCTTCTTACTCAGTTCATCATGGCTTACCGTTCTCTGTAGCATAATAACCGAAGCTATAAACTTATCCACATCTGGGAAAAAATCATTTACTTCAACTATTTTACCAAAAGTTACATCCAAGAAATCATTTATTTCCTGCAGTGTATACAATTCTCCCATAACTTGGGAACCAAAATCAGAAATTTCCGAACAAGCATCGTCATCCATCATCTCATTGTCATCGTTACTCATTTCAAAGCCCTGTGATGT